>CAWUFW010009134.1:600000-814027 GCA_963921515.1 Calotriton arnoldi
AATGCTGGTGCTATGACTTAGGACGAGAGGCTGTGCTGTAATTGCTCTTTAGCTGAGGATGAGAAGCTGTGTGTTGTAAATGTTGGTGCTATGGCTGAGGATGAGAGGCTGTATGTTGTAAATGCTGGTGCTATGGCTGAGGATGAGAGGCTGTGCTGTAAAAGCTGTTGCTGTGGCTTAGGATGAGAGGCTGTGTTGTAAATGCTGGTGCTATGTCTGAGGATGAGAGGATGAGCTGTAAATGCTGGTGCGATGGTTGAGGATGAGAGGCTGTGCTGTAAATGCTGGTGCTATGGTTTAGGACGAGAGGCTGTGCTGTAAATGCTGGTGCTATGGCTGAGGATGAGAGGCAGTGCTGTAAAAGCTGTTGCTAAGGCTGAGGATTAGAGGTTGTGTTGTAAATGATGGTGATATGGCTGAGGATGAGAGGATGAGCTGTAAATGCTGGTGCTATGGTTGAGGATGAAAGGCTGTGCTGTAAATGCTGGTGCTATTGCTTAGGACGAGAGGCTGTGCTGCAAATGCTCTTACTTTCGCTGAGGATGAGAAGCTATGTGTTGTAAATGCTGGTGCTATAGCTGAGAAGGAGAGGCTGTGTTGTAAATGCTGGTGCTATGGCTGAGGATGAGAGGCTCTGTTTTAAATGCTGGTGCTATGGCTGAGGATGAGAGGCTGTGTTGTAAATGCTGGTGCTATGGCTGAGGATGAGAGGCTCTGTTGTAAATGCTGGTGCTATGGTTGAGGATGAGAGGCTGTGTTGTAAATTCTGGGGCTATGGCTGAGGATGAGAAGCTGTGTTGTAAATGATGGTGCTATGGCTGAGGATGAGAGGATGGGATGTACATGCTGGTGCTATGGCTGAGTATGAGAGGCTGTGTTGTAAATGCTGGTGCTATGGCTGAGGATGAGAGGCTGTGTTCTAAATGTTGGTGCTATTCCTGAGGATGAGAAGCTGTGCTGTAAATGCTGGTGCTATGGCTGAGGATGAGAGGCTGAGCTGTAAATGCTGGTGCTATGGCTGAGGATGAGAGACTGTGTTGTAGATGCTTGTGCTGTGGTTGAAGACGAGAGGCTGTGTTGTAAATGCTGGTGCTATAGCTGAGGATGGGAGGCTGTGCTGTAAATGCTGGTGCTATGGCTGAGGATGAGAGGCAGTTTTGTAAATGCTGGTGCTATGGCTGATGATTACAGGCTGCGTTGTAAATGATAGTGCTATGGCTGAGGATGAGAGGCTGTACTGTAAACGCTGGTGCAATGGCTGAGGATGAGAGGCTGTGTCGTAAACGCTGGTGCTATGGCTTAGAATAAGAGGCTGTGTTGTAAATGCTGGTGATGTGGCTGAGGATGAGAGGCTGTGCTGTAAATTCTGGTGCTATAGCTGAGGATGAGAGGCTGTGCTGTAAACGCTAGTGCTATGGCTGAGGATGAGAGGTTGTGTCATAAATGCTGGTGCTATGGCTGAGGATGAGAGGATGTGCTGTAAATGCTGGTGCTATAGCTGTGGATGAGAGTCTGTACTGTAAATGCTGGTGCTATGGCTGAGGATGAGAGGCTGTGCTGTAAACGCTAGTGCTATGGCTGAGGATGAGAGGTTGTGTCATAAATGCTGGTGCTATGGCTGAGGATGAGAGGCTGTGTTGTAAATGCTGGTGCTATGGTTGAGGATGAGTGGCTTTGTTGTAAATGCTGGGGCTATGGCTGAGGATGAGAGGCTGTATTGTAAATGATGGTGCTATGGCTGAGGATGAGAGGATGAGATGTAAATGCTGGTGCTATGGTTGAGGATGAGAGGCTGTGTTGTAAATGCTGGGGCTATGGCTGAGGATGAGAGGCTGTGTTCTAAATGCTGGTGCTATGGCTGAGGATGAGAAGCTGTGCTGTAAATGCTGGTGCTATGGCTGAGGATGAGAGGCTGAGCTGTAAATGCTGGTGCTATGGCTGAGGATGAGATGCTGTGTTGTAGATGCTGGTTCTGTGGTTGAGGACGAGAGGCTGTGTTGTGAATGCTGGTGCTATGGCTGAGGATGAGAGGCTGTGTTGTAAATGCTGGGGCTATGGTTGAGGATGAGAGGCTGTGTTGGAAATGCTGGTGCTATGGCTGAGGATGAGATGATGAGCTGTAAATGCTGGTGCTAAGGCTGAGGATGAGAGGCTGTGTTGTAAATGCTGGTGCTATGGCTGAGGATGAGAGGCTGTGTTGTAAATGTGGGTGCTATGGCTGAGGATGAGAGGCTGTGTTGTAAATGCTGGTGCTATGGCTGAGGATGAGAGGCTGTGTTGTAAATGCTGGTGCTATGGCTGAGGATGAGAGGCTATGCTGTAAATGCTGGTGCTATAGCTGAGGATGAGAGGCTGTACTGTAAATGCTGGTGCTATGGTTGAAGATAAGAGGCTGTGCTGTAAATGCTGGGGCTATGGCTGATGATGAGAGGCTGTGCTGTAAAAGCTGTTCCTATGGTTGAGGATGAGAGGCTGTGTTGTAAATACTGGTGCTATGGCTGATGATGACAGCCTGCGTTGTAAATGCTCTTACTTTGGCTGAGGATGAGAAGCTGTGTTTTGTAAATGCTGGTGCTATGGCTGAGGATGAGAGGCTGTGTGTTGTAAATGCTGGTGCAATGGCTGAGGATGAGAGGCTGTTCTGCAAAAGCTGTTGCTATGGCTGAGGATGAGAGGCTGTGTTGTAAATGATGGTGCTATGGCTGAGGATGGGAGAATGAGCTGTAAATGCTGGTGCTATGGCTTAGATCGAGACGCTGTGCTGCAAAGGCTCTTACTTTGGCTGAGGATGAGAAGCTATGTGTTGTAAATGTTGGTGCTACGGCTGAGAATGAGCTGGTGTTATGGCTGAGAATGAGAGGCTGTGCTGTAAATACTGGTGCTATGGTTGAGGATGAGAGGATGTGTTGCAAATGCTGGTGCTATAGCTGAGGATGAGAGGCTGTGTTGTTCATGCTGGTGCTATGGCTGAGGATGAGAGGCTGTGTTGTAAATTCTGGTGCTATGGTTGAGGATGAGAGGCTGTGTTGTAAATACTGGTGCTACGGCTGATGATGACAGCCTGCGTTGTAAATGCTCTTACTTTGGCTGAGGATGAGAAGCTGTGTTTTGTAAATGCTGGTGCAATGGCTGAGGATGAGAGGCTGTGTTGTAAATGATGGTGCTATGGCTGAGGATGGGAGGATGAGCTGTAAATGCTGGTGCTATGGTTGAAGATGAGAGGCTGTGCTGTAAATTCTGGTGCTATGGTTGAGGATGAGAGGCTGTGTTGTAAATGCTGGTGCTATGGCTGAGGATGAGAGGCTGTGTTGTAAATGCTGGTGCTATGGCTGAGGATGAGAGACTGTGTTGTAAATGCTGGTGCTATGGCTGAGGATGAGAGGCTGTGTTGTAAATGCTGGTGCTATGGCTGAGGATGAGAGGCTGTGTTGTAAATGCTGGTGCTATGGCTGAGGATGAGAAGCTGTGTTGTAAATGCTGGTGCTATGGCTGAGGATGAGAGGCTGTGCTGTAAATGCTGGTGCTATGGCTGAGGATGAGAGGCTGTGTTGTAGATGCTGGTGCTGTGGTTGAGGACGAGAGGCTGTGTTGTAAATGCTGGTGCTATAGCTGAGGATAGGAGGCTGTGCTGTAAATGCTGGTGCTATGGCTGAGGATGAGAGGCAGTGTTGTAAATGCTGGTGCTATGGCTGATGATTACAGGCTGCGTTGTAAATGATAGTGCTATGGCTGAGGATGAGAGGCTGTACTTTAAACGCTGGTGCTGTGTCTGAGGATGAGAGGCTGTGTTGTAAATGCTGGTGCTATGGCTGAGGATGAGAGGCTGTGTTGTAAATGCTGGTGCTATGGCTGAGGATGAGAGGCTGTGCTGTAAATGCTGGTGCTATAGTTGAGCATGAGAGGCTGTACTGTAAATGCTGGTGCTATGGTTGAAGATAAGAGGCTGTGCTGTAAATGCTGGTGCTATGGCTGAGGATGAGAGACTGTGTTGTAAATGATGGTGCTATGGCTGAGGATGAGAGGCTGTGCTGTAAATGCTGGTGCTATGGCTGAGGATGAGAGGCTGTGTTGTAAATGATGGTGCTATGGCTGAGGATGAGAGGATGAGCTGTAAATGCTGGTGCTATGGTTGAGGATGAGAGGCTGTGCTGTAAATGCTGGTGCTATGGCTGAGGATGAGAGGCTGTGCTGCAAATGCTCGTGCTATGGCTGAGGATGAGAAGCCATGTGTTGTGAATGCTGGTGCTATGGCTGAGGATGAGAGGCTGTGCTGTAAATGCTGGTGCTATGGCTGAGGATGAGAGGCTGTGTTGTAAATGCTGGGGCTATGGTTGAGGATGAGAGGCTGTGTTGTAAATGCTGGTGCTATGGCTGAGGATGAGAGGCTGTGCTGTAAATGCTGGTGCTATAGTTGAGGATGAGAGGCTGTACTGTAAATGCTGGTGCTATGGCTGAGGATGAGAGGCTGTGCTGTAAATGCTGGTGCTATGGCTGAGGATGAGAGACTGTGTTGTAAATGTTGGTGCTATGGCTGAGGATGAGAGGCTGTGCTGTAAAAGCTGGTCGCTATGGCTGAGGATGAGAGGCTGTGTTGTAAATGATGGTGCTATGGCTGAGGATGAGAGGATGAGCTGTAAATGCTGGTGCTATGGTTGAGGATGAAAGGCTGTGCTGTAAATGCTGGTGCTATGGCTTAGGACGAGAGGCTGTGCTGCAAATGCTCTTACTTTGGCTGAGGATGAGAAGCCATGTGTTGTGAATGTTGGTGCTATGGCTGAGAATGAGAGGCTGTGCTGTAAATGCTGGTGCTATGGCTGAGGATGAGAGGCTGTGCTGTAAATACTGGTGCTATGGTTGAGGATGAGAGGATGTGTTGTAAATGCTGGTGCTATGGCTGAGGATGAGAGGCTATGTTGTAAATGCTGGTGCTATGGCTGAGGATGAGAGGCTGTGTTGTAAATGCTGGTGCTATGGTTGAGGATGAGAGGCTGTGTTGTAAATGCTGGTGCTATGGCTGAGGATGAGAGGCTGTGTTGTAAATGCTGGTGCTATGGTTGAGGGCGAGAGGCTTTGTTGTAAATGCTGGGGCTATGGCTGAGGATGAGAGGCTGTATTGTAAATGCTGGTGCTATGGCTGAGGATGAGAGGATGAGATGCAAATGCTGGTGCTATGGCTGAGGATGAGAGGCTGTGTTGTAAATGCTTGGTGCTATGGCTGAGGATGAGAGGCTGTGTTGTAAATGCTGGTGCTATGGCTTGAGGATGAGAGGCTGTGCTGTAAATGCTGTTACTATGGCTGAGGATGAGAAGCTGTGTTGTAAATGCTGGTGCTATGGCTGAGGATGAGAGGCTGTGTGTTGTAAATGCTGGTGCTATGGCTGAGGATGAGAGGCTGTTTGTTGTAAATGCTGGTGCTATGGTTGAGGATGAGAAGCTGTGTGTTGTAAATGCTGGTGCTATGGCTGAGGATGAGAGGCTGTGTTGTAAATGCTGGTGCTATGGCTGAGGATGAGAGGCTGTGTTGTAAATGCTGGTGCTATGGCTGAGGATGAGAGGCTGTGTTGTAAATGCTGGTGCTATGGCTGAGGATGAAGAGGCTGTGTTGAAAATGCTGTGTGCTATGGCTGAGGATGAGAGGCTGTGCTGTAAAAGCTGTAGCTAAGGCTGAGGATGAGAGGCTGTGTTGTAAATGATGGTGCTATGGATGAGGATGAGAGGATGAGCTGTTAATGCTGGTGCTATGGTTGCGGATGAAAGGCTGTGCTGTAAATGCTGGTGCTATGGCTTAGGACGAGAGGCTGTGCTGCAAATGCTCTTACTTTGGCTGAGGATGAGAAGCTATGTGTTGTGAATGTTGGTGCTATGGCTGAGAATGAGAGGCTGTGCTGTAAATGCTGGTGCTATGGCTGAGGATGAGAGGCTACTGTAAATACTGGTGCTATGGTTGAGGATGAGAGGATGTGTTGTAAATGCCGGTGCTATGACTGAGGATGAGAGGCTGTGTTGTAAATGCTGGTGCTATGGCTGAGGATGAGAGGCTGTGTTGTAAATGCTGGTGCTATGGTTGAGGATGAGAGGCTGTGTTGTAAATGCTGGTGCTATGGCTGAGGATGAGAGGCTGTGTTGTAAATGCTGGTGCTATGGTTGAGGATGAGAGGCTGTGTTGTAAATGCTGGGGCTATGGCTGAGGATGAGAGGCTGTATTGTAAATGCTGGTGCTATGGCTGAGGATGAGAGGCTGAGATGCTAAATGCTGGTGCTATGGCTGAGGATGAGAGGCTGTGTTGTAAATGCTTGGTGCTATGGCTGAGGATGAGAGGCTGTGTTGTAAATGCTGGTGCTATGGCTGATGGATGAGAGGCTGTGCTGTAAATGCTCGTACTTTGGCTGAGGATGAGAAGCTGTGTGTTGTAAATGCTGGTGCAATGGCTGAGGATGAGAGGCTGTGTGTTGTAAATGCTGGTGCTATGGCTGAGGATGAGAGGCTGTTGTTGTAAATGCTGGTGCTATGGCTGAGGATGAGAAGCTGTGTGTTGTAAATGCTGGTGCTATGGCTGAGGATGAGAGGCTGTGTGTTGTAAATGCTGGTGCTATGGCTGAGGATGAGAGGCTGTGTTGTAAATGCTGGTGCTATGGCTGAGGATGAGAGGCTGTGTTGTAAATGCTGGTGCTATAGCTGAGGATGAAGAGGCTGTGTTGAAAATGCTGGGGCTATGGTTGAGGATGAGAGGCTGTGTTGTAAATGCTGGTGCTATGGCTGAGGATGAGAGGATGAGCTGTAAATGCTGGTGCTAAGGCTGAGGATGAGAGGCTGTGTTGTAAATGCTGGTGCTATGGCTGAGGATGAGAGGCTGTGTTGTAAATGCTGGGGCTATGGCTGAGGATGAGAGGCTGTGTCTGTAAATGCTGGTGCTATGGCTGAGGATGAGAGGCTGTGCTGTAAATGCTGGTGCTATAGCTGAGGATGAGAGGCTGTACTGTAAATGCTGGTGCTATGGTTGAAGATGAAAGGTTGTGCTGTAAATGCTGGTGCTATGGCTTAGATCGAGACGCTGTGCTGCAAAGGCTCTTACTTTGGCTGAGGATGAGAAGCTATGTGTTGTAAATGTTGGTGCTACGGCTGAGAATGAGCTGGTGTTATGGCTGAGGATGAGAGGCTGTGCTGTAAATACTGGTGCTATGGTTGAGGATGAGAGGATGTGTTGCAAATGCTGGTGCTATAGCTGAGGATGAGAGGCTGTGTTGTTCATGCTGGTGCTATGACTGAGGATGAGAGGCTGTGTTGTAAATGCTGGTGCTATGGCTGAGGATGAGAGGCTGTGTTGTAAATGCTGGTGCTATGGCTGAGGATGAGAGGCTGTGTTGTAAATGCTGGGGCTATGGCTGAGGATGAGAGGCTGTGTTGTAAATGCTGGTGCTATGGCTGAGGATGAGAGGATGAGATGTAAATGCTGGTGCTATGGCTGAGGATGAGAGGCTGTGTTGTAAATGATGGTGCTATGGCTGAGGATGAGAGGCTGTGTTCTAAATGCTGGTGCTATGGCTGAGGATGAGAAGCTGTGCTGTAAATGCTGATTCTATGGCTGAGGATGAGAGGCTGAGCTGTAAATGCTGGTGCTATGGCTGAGGATGAGAGGCTGTGTTGTAGATGCTGGTGCTGTGGTTGAGGACGAGAGGCTGTGTTGTAAATGCTGGTGCTATAGCTGAGGATAGGAGGCTGTGCTGTAAATGCTGGTGCTATGGCTGAGGATGAGAGGCAGTGTTGTAAATGCTGGTGCTATGGCTGATGATTACAGGCTGCGTTGTAAATGATAGTGCTATGGCTGAGGATGAGAGGCTGTACTTTAAACGCTGGTGCTGTGGCTGAGGATGAGAGGCTGTGTTGTAAATGCTGGTGCTATGGCTGAGGATGAGAGGCTGTGTTGTAAATGCTGGGGCTATGGCTGAGGATGAGAGGCTGTGTTGTAAATGCTGGTGCTATGGCTGAGGATGAGAGGCTGTGCTGTAAATGCTGGTGCTATAGTTGAGCATGAGAGGCTGTACTGTAAATGCTGGTGCTATGGTTGAAGATAAGAGGCTGTGCTGTAAATGCTTGTGCTATGGCTGAGGATGAGAAGCTGTGCTGTAAATGCTGGTGCTATAGTTGAGCATGAGAGGCTGTTTTGTAAATGATGGTGCTATGGCTGAGGATGAGAGGATGAGCTGTAAATGCTGGTGCTATGGTTGAAGATGAAAGGCTGTGCTGTAAATGCTGGTGCTATGGCTTAGATCGAGACGCTGTGCTGCAAAGGCTCTTGCTTTGGCTGAGGATGAGAAGCTATGTGTTGTAAATGCTGGTGCTATGGCTGAGGATGAGAGGCTGAGCTGTAAATGCTGGTGCTATGGCTGAGGATGAGAGGCTGTGTTGTAAATGCTGGTGCTATGGTTGAGGATGAGAGGCTGTGTTGTAAATGCTGGTGCTATGGCTGAGGATGAGAGGCTGTGTTGTAAATGCTGGTGCTATGGCTGAGGATGAGAGGCTGTGTTGTAAATGCTGGTGCTATGGCTGAGGATGAGAGGCTGTGTTGTAAATGCTGGTGCTATGGCTGAGGATGAGAGGCTGTGTTGTAAATGCTGGTGCTATGGCTGAGGATGAGAGGCTGTGTTGTAAATGCTGGGTGCTATGGCTGAGGATGAGAGGCTGTGTTGTAAATGCTGGTGCTATGGCTGAGGATGAGAGGCTGTGTTGTAAATGCTGGTGCTATGGCTGAGGATGAGAGGCTGTGTTGTAAATGCTGGTGCTATGGCTGAGGATGAGAGGCTGTGCTGTAAATGCTGGTGCTATGGCTGAGGATGAGAGGCTGTGCTGTAAAGGCTGGTGCTATGGCTGAGGATGAGAGGCTGTGCTGTAAATGCTGGTGCTATGGTTGAGGATGAGAGGCTGTGTTGTAAATGCTGGTGCTATGGCTGAGGATGAGAGGCTGTGTTGTAAATGCTGGTGCTATGGCTGAGGATGAGAGGCTGTGTTGTAAATGCTGGTGCTATGGCTGAGGATGAGAGGCTGTGTTGTAAATGCTGGTGCTATGGCTGAGGATGAGAGGCTGTGCTGTAAATGCTGGTGCTATGGCTGAGGATGAGAGGCTGTGTTGTAAATGCTGGTGCTATGGCTGAGGATGAGAGGATGAGCTGTAAATGCTGGTGCTATGGTTGAGGATGAGAGGCTGTGCTGTAAATGCTGGGGCTATGGCTGAGGATGAGAGGCTGTGTTGTAAATGCTGGTGCTATGGCTGAGGATGAGAGGCTGTGCTGTAAATGCTGGTGCTATAGTTGAGCATGAGAGGCTGTACTGTAAATGCTGGTGCTATGGTTGAAGATAAGAGGCTGTGCTGTAAATGCTTGTGCTATGGCTGAGGATGAGAGACTGTGTTGTAAATAATGGTGCTATGGCTGAGGATGAGAGGCTGTGCTGTAAAAGCTGTTGCTAAGGCTGAGGTTGAGAGGCTGTGTTGTAAATGATGGTGCTATGGCTGAGGATGAGAGGATGAGCTGTAAATGCTGGTGCTATGGTTGAGGATGAAAGGCTGTGCTGTAAATGCTGGTGCTATGGCTTAGGACGAGAGGCTGTGCTGCAAATGCTCTTACTTTGGCTGAGGATGAAAAGCCATGTGTTGTGAATGTTGGTGCTATGGCTGAGAATGAGAGGCTGTGCTGTAAATGCTGGTGCTATGGCTGAGGATGAGAGGCTGTGTTGTAAATGCTGGGGCTATGGTTGAGGATGAGAGGCTGTGTTGTAAATGCTGGTGCTATGGCTGAGGATGAGAGGCTGTGCTGTAAATGCTGGTGCTATAGTTGAGCATGAGAGGCTGTACTGTAAATGCTGGTGCTATGGTTGAAGATAAGAGGCTGTGCTGTAAATGCTTGTGCTATGGCTGAGGATGAGAGACTGTGTTGTAAATGTTGGTGCTATGGCTGAGGATGAGAGGCTGTGCTGTAAAAGCTGTCGCTAAGGCTGAGGATGAGAGGCTGTGTTGTAAATGATGGTGCTATGGCTGAGGATGAGAGGATGAGCTGTAAATGCTGGTGCTATGGTTGAGGATGAAAGGCTGTGCTGTAAATGCTGGTGCTATGGCTTAGGACGAGAGGCTGTGCTGCAAATGCTCTTACTTTGGCTGAGGATGAGAAGCCATGTGTTGTGAATGTTGGTGCTATCGCTGAGAATGAGAGGCTGTGCTGTAAATGCTGGTGCTATGGCTGAGGATGAGAGGCTACTGTAAATACTGGTGCTATGGTTGAGGATGAGAGGATGTGTTGTAAATGCTGGTGCTATAGCTGAGAATGAGGGGCTATGTTGTAAATGCTGGTGCTATGACTGAGGATGAGAGGCTGTGTTGTAAATGCTGGTGCTATGGTTGAGGATGAGAGGCTGTGTTGTAAATGCTGGTGCTATGTCTGAGGATGAGAGACTGTGTTGTAAATGCTGGTGCTATGGTTGAGGGCGAGAGGCTTTGTTGTAAATGCTGGGGCTATGGCTGAGGATGAGAGGCTGTATTGTAAATGATGGTGCTATGGCTGAGGATGAGAGGATGAGATGCAAATGCTGGTGCTATGGCTGAGGATGAGAGGCTGTGTTGTAAATGCTTGGGCTATGGCTGAGGATGAGAGGCTGTGTTGTAAATGCTGGTGCTATGGCTTTTGGACGAGAGGCTGTGCTGTAAATGCTCTTACTTTGGCTGAGGATGAGAAGCTGTGTGTTGTAAATGCTGGTGCAATGGCTGAGGATGAGAGGCTGTGTGTTGTAAATGCTGGTGCTATGGCTGAGGATGAGAGGCTGTTTGTTGTAAATGCTGGTGCAATGGTTGAGGATGAGAAGCTGTGTGTTGTAAATGTTGGTGCTATGGCTGAGGATGAGAGGCTGTGTGTTGTAAATGCTGGTGCTATGGCTGAGGATGAGAGGCTGTGTTGTAAATGCTGGTGCTATGGCTGAGGATGAGAGGCTGTATTGTAAATGCTGGTGCTATAGCTGAGGAGAAGAGGCTGTGTTGAAAATGCTGGGGCTATGGCTGAGGATGAGAGGCTGTGCTGTAAAAGCTGTCGCTAAGGCTGAGAGGCTGTGTTGTAAATGATGGTGCTATGGCTGAGGATGAGAGGATGAGCTGTAAATGCTGGTGCTATGGTTGAGGATGAAAGGCTGTGCTGTAAATGCTGGTGCTATGGCTTAGGACGAGAGGCTGTGCTGCAAATGCTCTTACTTTGGCTGAGGATGAGAAGCCATGTGTTGTGAATGTTGGTGCTATCGCTGAGAATGAGAGGCTGTGCTGTAAATGCTGGTGCTATGGCTGAGGATGAGAGGCTACTGTAAATACTGGTGCTATGGTTGAGGATGAGAGGATGTGTTGTAAATGCTGGTGCTATAGCTGAGAATGAGGGGCTATGTTGTAAATGCTGGTGCTATGACTGAGGATGAGAGGCTGTGTTGTAAATGCTGGTGCTATGGTTGAGGATGAGAGGCTGTGTTGTAAATGCTGGTGCTATGTCTGAGGATGAGAGACTGTGTTGTAAATGCTGGTGCTATGGTTGAGGGCGAGAGGCTTTGTTGTAAATGCTGGGGCTATGGCTGAGGATGAGAGGCTGTATTGTAAATGATGGTGCTATGGCTGAGGATGAGAGGATGAGATGCAAATGCTGGTGCTATGGCTGAGGATGAGAGGCTGTGTTGTAAATGCTTGGGCTATGGCTGAGGATGAGAGGCTGTGTTGTAAATGCTGGTGCTATGGCTTTTGGACGAGAGGCTGTGCTGTAAATGCTCTTACTTTGGCTGAGGATGAGAAGCTGTGTGTTGTAAATGCTGGTGCAATGGCTGAGGATGAGAGGCTGTGTGTTGTAAATGCTGGTGCTATGGCTGAGGATGAGAGGCTGTTTGTTGTAAATGCTGGTGCAATGGTTGAGGATGAGAAGCTGTGTGTTGTAAATGTTGGTGCTATGGCTGAGGATGAGAGGCTGTGTGTTGTACATGCTGGTGCTATGGCTGAGGATGAGAGGCTGTGTTGTAAATGCTGGTGCTATGGCTGAGGATGAGAGGCTGTATTGTAAATGCTGGTGCTATAGCTGAGGAGAAGAGGCTGTGTTGAAAATGCTGGGGCTATGGTTGAGGATGAGATGCTGTGTTGTAAATGCTGGTGCTATGGCTGAGGATGAGAGGATGAGCTGTAAATGCTGGTGCTAAGGCTGAGGATGAGAGGCTGTGTTGTAAATGCTGGTGCTATGGCTGAGGATGAGAGGCTGTGTTGTAAATGCTGGGGCTATGGCTGAGGATGAGAGGCTGTGTTGTAAATGCTGGTGCTATGGCTGAGGATGAGAGGCTGTGCTGTAAATGCTGGTGCTATAGTTGAGCATGAGAGGCTGTACTGTAAATGCTGGTGCTATTGTTGAAGATGAAAGGTTGTGCTGTAAATGCTGGTGCTATGGCTTAGATCGAGACGCTGTGCTGCAAAGGCTCTTACTTTGGCTGAGGATGAGAAGCTATGTGTTGTAAATGTTGGTGCTACGGCTGAGAATGAGCTGGTGTTATGGCTGAGGATGAGAGGCTGTGCTGTAAAAACTGGTGCTATGGTTGAGGATGAGAGGATGTGTTGCAAATGCTGGTGCTATAGCTGAGGATGAGAGGCTGTGTTGTTCATGCTGGTGCTATGACTGAGGATGAGAGGCTGTGTTGTAAATGCTGGTGCTATGGCTGAGGATGAGAGGCTGTGTTGTAAATTCTGGTGCTATGGTTGAGGATGAGAGGCTGTGTTGTAAATGCTGGGGCTATGGCTGAGGATGAGAGGCTGTGTTGTAAATGATGGTGCTATGGCTGAGGATGAGAGGATGAGATGTAAATGCTGGTGCTATGGCTGAGGATGAGAGGCTGTGTTGTAAATGATGGTGCTATGGCTGAGGATGAGAGGCTGTGTTCTAAATGCTGGTGCTATGGCTGAGGATGAGAAGCTGTGCTGTAAATGCTGATTCTATGGCTGAGGATGAGAGGCTGAGCTGTAAATGCTGGTGCTATGGCTGAGGATGAGAGGCTGTGTTGTAGATGCTGGTGCTGTGGTTGAGGACGAGAGGCTGTGTTGTAAATGCTGGTGCTATAGCTGAGGATAGGAGGCTGTGCTGTAAATGCTGGTGCTATGGCTGAGGATGAGAGGCAGTGTTGTAAATGCTGGTGCTATGGCTGATGATTACAGGCTGCGTTGTAAATGATAGTGCTATGGCTGAGGATGAGAGGCTGTACTTTAAACGCTGGTGCTGTGGCTGAGGATGAGAGGCTGTGTTGTAAATGCTGGTGCTATGGCTGAGGATGAGAGGCTGTGTTGTAAATGCTGGGGCTATGGCTGAGGATGAGAGGCTATGTTGTAAATGCTGGTGCTATGGCTGAGGATGAGAGGCTGTGCTGTAAATGCTGGTGCTATAGTTGAGCATGAGAGGCTGTACTGTAAATGCTGGTGCTATGGTTGAAGATAAGAGGCTGTGCTGTAAATGCTTGTGCTATGGCTGAGGATGAGAGGCTGTGCTGTAAATGCTGGTGCTATAGTTGAGCATGAGAGGCTGTACTGTAAATGGTGGTGCTATGGCTGAGGATGGGAGGATGAGCTGTAAATGCTGGTGCTATGGTTGAAGATGAAAGGTTGTGCTGTAAATGCTGGTGCTATGGCTTAGATCGAGACGCTGTGCTGCAAAGGCTCTTACTTTGGCTGAGGATGAGAAGCTATGTGTTGTAAATGTTGGTGCTACGGCTCAGAATGAGCTGGTGTTATGGCTGAGGATGAGAGGCTGTGCTGTAAATACTGGTGCTATGGTTGAGGATGAGAGGATGTGTTGCAAATGCTGGTGCTGTAGCTGAGGATGAGAGGCTGTGTTGTTCATGCTGGTGCTATGACTGAGGATGAGAGACTGTGTTGTAAATGCTGGTGCTATGGCTGAGGATGAGAGGCTGTGTTGTAAATGCTGGTGCTATGGCTGAGGATGAGAGGCTGTGTTGTAAATTCTGGTGCTATGGTTGAGGATGAGAGGCTGTGTTGTAAATGCTGGGGCTATGGCTGAGGATGAGAGGCTGTGTTGTAAATGATGGTGCTATGGCTGAGGATGAGAGGATGAGATGTAAATGCTGGTGCTATGGCTGAGGATGAGAGGCTGTGTTGTAAATGCTGGTGCTATGGCTGAGGATGAGAGGCTGTGTTCTAAATGCTGGTGCTATGGCTGAGGATGAGAAGCTGTGCTGTAAATGCTGATTCTATGGCTGAGGATGAGAGGCTGAGCTGTAAATGCTGGTGCTATGGCTGAGGATGAGAGGCTGTGTTGTAGATGCTGGTGCTGTGGTTGAGGACGAGAGGCTGTGTTGTAAATGCTGGTGCTATAGCTGAGGATAGGAGGCTCTGCTGTAAATGCTGGTGCTATGGCTGAGGATGAGAGGCAGTGTTGTAAATGCTGGTGCTATGGCTGATGATTACAGACTGCGTTGTAAATGATAGTGCTATGGCTGAGGATGAGAGGCTGTACTTTAAACGCTCGTGCTGTGGCTGAGGATGAGAGGCTGTGTTGTAAATGCTGGGGCTATGGCTGAGGATGAGAGGCTGTGTTGTAAATGCTGGTGCTATGGCTGAGGATGAGAGGCTGTGCTGTAAATGCTGGTGCTATAGTTGAGCATGAGAGGCTGTACTGTAAATGCTGGTGCTATGGTTGAAGATAAGAGGCTGTGCTGTAAATGCTTGTGCTATGGCTGAGGATGAGAGACTGTGTTGTAAATAATGGTGCTATGGCTGAGGATGAGAGGCTGTGCTGTAAAAGCTGTTGCTAAGGCTGAGGTTGAGAGGCTGTGTTGTAAATGATGGTGCTATGGCTGAGGATGAGAGGATGAGCTGTAAATGCTGGTGCTATGGTTGAGGATGAAAGGCTGTGCTGTAAATGCTGGTGCTATGGCTTAGGACGAGAGGCTGTGCTGCAAATGCTCTTACTTTGGCTGAGGATGAAAAGCCATGTGTTGTGAATGTTGGTGCTATGGCTGAGAATGAGAGGCTGTGCTGTAAATGCTGGTGCTATGGCTGAGGATGAGAGGCTGTGTTGTAAATGCTGGGGCTATGGTTGAGGATGAGAGGCTGTGTTGTAAATGCTGGTGCTATGGCTGAGGATGAGAGGCTGTGCTGTAAATGCTGGTGCTATAGTTGAGCATGAGAGGCTGTACTGTAAATGCTGGTGCTATGGTTGAAGATGAGAGGCTGTGCTGTAAATGCTGGTGCTATGGCTGAGGATGAGAGGCTGTGCTGTAAATGCTGGTGCTATGGCTGAGGATGAGAGGCTGTGCTGTAAATGCTGGTGCTATGGCTGAAGATAAGAGGCTGTGCTGTAAATGCTGTGCTATGGCTGAGGATGAGAGGCTGTGTTGTAAATGATGGTGCTATGGCTGAGGATGAGAGGATGAGCTGTAAATGCTGGTGCTATGGTTGAGGATGAAAGGCTGTGCTGTAAATGCTGGTGCTATGGCTTAGGACGAGAGGCTGTGCTGCAAATGCTCTTACTTTGGCTGAGGATGAGAAGCCATGTGTTGTGAATGTTGGTGCTATCGCTGAGAATGAGAGGCTGTGCTGTAAATGCTGGTGCTATGGCTGAGGATGAGAGGCTACTGTAAATACTGGTGCTATGGTTGAGGATGAGAGGATGTGTTGTAAATGCTGGTGCTATAGCTGAGAATGAGGGGCTATGTTGTAAATGCTGGTGCTATGACTGAGGATGAGAGGCTGTGTTGTAAATGCTGGTGCTATGGTTGAGGATGAGAGGCTGTGTTGTAAATGCTGGTGCTATGTCTGAGGATGAGAGACTGTGTTGTAAATGCTGGTGCTATGGTTGAGGGCGAGAGGCTTTGTTGTAAATGCTGGGGCTATGGCTGAGGATGAGAGGCTGTATTGTAAATGATGGTGCTATGGCTGAGGATGAGAGGATGAGATGCAAATGCTGGTGCTATGGCTGAGGATGAGAGGCTGTGTTGTAAATGCTTGGGCTATGGCTGAGGATGAGAGGCTGTGTTGTAAATGCTGGTGCTATGGCTTTTGGACGAGAGGCTGTGCTGTAAATGCTCTTACTTTGGCTGAGGATGAGAAGCTGTGTGTTGTAAATGCTGGTGCAATGGCTGAGGATGAGAGGCTGTGTGTTGTAAATGCTGGTGCTATGGCTGAGGATGAGAGGCTGTTTGTTGTAAATGCTGGTGCAATGGTTGAGGATGAGAAGCTGTGTGTTGTAAATGTTGGTGCTATGGCTGAGGATGAGAGGCTGTGTGTTGTAAATGCTGGTGCTATGGCTGAGGATGAGAGGCTGTGTTGTAAATGCTGGTGCTATGGCTGAGGATGAGAGGCTGTATTGTAAATGCTGGTGCTATAGCTGAGGAGAAGAGGCTGTGTTGAAAATGCTGGGGCTATGGCTGAGGATGAGAGGCTGTGCTGTAAAAGCTGTCGCTAAGGCTGAGAGGCTGTGTTGTAAATGATGGTGCTATGGCTGAGGATGAGAGGATGAGCTGTAAATGCTGGTGCTATGGTTGAGGATGAAAGGCTGTGCTGTAAATGCTGGTGCTATGGCTTAGGACGAGAGGCTGTGCTGCAAATGCTCTTACTTTGGCTGAGGATGAGAAGCCATGTGTTGTGAATGTTGGTGCTATCGCTGAGAATGAGAGGCTGTGCTGTAAATGCTGGTGCTATGGCTGAGGATGAGAGGCTACTGTAAATACTGGTGCTATGGTTGAGGATGAGAGGATGTGTTGTAAATGCTGGTGCTATAGCTGAGAATGAGGGGCTATGTTGTAAATGCTGGTGCTATGACTGAGGATGAGAGGCTGTGTTGTAAATGCTGGTGCTATGGTTGAGGATGAGAGGCTGTGTTGTAAATGCTGGTGCTATGTCTGAGGATGAGAGACTGTGTTGTAAATGCTGGTGCTATGGTTGAGGGCGAGAGGCTTTGTTGTAAATGCTGGGGCTATGGCTGAGGATGAGAGGCTGTATTGTAAATGATGGTGCTATGGCTGAGGATGAGAGGATGAGATGCAAATGCTGGTGCTATGGCTGAGGATGAGAGGCTGTGTTGTAAATGCTTGGGCTATGGCTGAGGATGAGAGGCTGTGTTGTAAATGCTGGTGCTATGGCTTTTGGACGAGAGGCTGTGCTGTAAATGCTCTTACTTTGGCTGAGGATGAGAAGCTGTGTGTTGTAAATGCTGGTGCAATGGCTGAGGATGAGAGGCTGTGTGTTGTAAATGCTGGTGCTATGGCTGAGGATGAGAGGCTGTTTGTTGTAAATGCTGGTGCAATGGTTGAGGATGAGAAGCTGTGTGTTGTAAATGTTGGTGCTATGGCTGAGGATGAGAGGCTGTGTGTTGTACATGCTGGTGCTATGGCTGAGGATGAGAGGCTGTGTTGTAAATGCTGGTGCTATGGCTGAGGATGAGAGGCTGTATTGTAAATGCTGGTGCTATAGCTGAGGAGAAGAGGCTGTGTTGAAAATGCTGGGGCTATGGTTGAGGATGAGATGCTGTGTTGTAAATGCTGGTGCTATGGCTGAGGATGAGAGGATGAGCTGTAAATGCTGGTGCTAAGGCTGAGGATGAGAGGCTGTGTTGTAAATGCTGGTGCTATGGCTGAGGATGAGAGGCTGTGTTGTAAATGCTGGGGCTATGGCTGAGGATGAGAGGCTGTGTTGTAAATGCTGGTGCTATGGCTGAGGATGAGAGGCTGTGCTGTAAATGCTGGTGCTATAGTTGAGCATGAGAGGCTGTACTGTAAATGCTGGTGCTATTGTTGAAGATGAAAGGTTGTGCTGTAAATGCTGGTGCTATGGCTTAGATCGAGACGCTGTGCTGCAAAGGCTCTTACTTTGGCTGAGGATGAGAAGCTATGTGTTGTAAATGTTGGTGCTACGGCTGAGAATGAGCTGGTGTTATGGCTGAGGATGAGAGGCTGTGCTGTAAAAACTGGTGCTATGGTTGAGGATGAGAGGATGTGTTGCAAATGCTGGTGCTATAGCTGAGGATGAGAGGCTGTGTTGTTCATGCTGGTGCTATGACTGAGGATGAGAGGCTGTGTTGTAAATGCTGGTGCTATGGCTGAGGATGAGAGGCTGTGTTGTAAATTCTGGTGCTATGGTTGAGGATGAGAGGCTGTGTTGTAAATGCTGGGGCTATGGCTGAGGATGAGAGGCTGTGTTGTAAATGATGGTGCTATGGCTGAGGATGAGAGGATGAGATGTAAATGCTGGTGCTATGGCTGAGGATGAGAGGCTGTGTTGTAAATGATGGTGCTATGGCTGAGGATGAGAGGCTGTGTTCTAAATGCTGGTGCTATGGCTGAGGATGAGAAGCTGTGCTGTAAATGCTGATTCTATGGCTGAGGATGAGAGGCTGAGCTGTAAATGCTGGTGCTATGGCTGAGGATGAGAGGCTGTGTTGTAGATGCTGGTGCTGTGGTTGAGGACGAGAGGCTGTGTTGTAAATGCTGGTGCTATAGCTGAGGATAGGAGGCTGTGCTGTAAATGCTGGTGCTATGGCTGAGGATGAGAGGCAGTGTTGTAAATGCTGGTGCTATGGCTGATGATTACAGGCTGCGTTGTAAATGATAGTGCTATGGCTGAGGATGAGAGGCTGTACTTTAAACGCTGGTGCTGTGGCTGAGGATGAGAGGCTGTGTTGTAAATGCTGGTGCTATGGCTGAGGATGAGAGGCTGTGTTGTAAATGCTGGGGCTATGGCTGAGGATGAGAGGCTGTGTTGTAAATGCTGGTGCTATGGCTGAGGATGAGAGGCTGTGCTGTAAATGCTGGTGCTATAGTTGAGCATGAGAGGCTGTACTGTAAATGCTGGTGCTATGGTTGAAGATAAGAGGCTGTGCTGTAAATGCTTGTGCTATGGCTGAGGATGAGAGACTGTGTTGTAAATGTTGGTGCTATGGCTGAGGATGAGAGGCTGTGCTGTAAAAGCTGTTGCTAAGGCTGAGGATGAGAGGCTGTGTTGTAAATGATGGTGCTATGGCTGAGGATGAGAGGATGAGCTGTAAATGCTGGTGCTATGGTTGTTGATGAAAGGCTGTGCTGTAAATGCTGGTGCTATGGCTGAGGATGAGAGGCTGTGCTGTAAAAGCTGTTGCTAAGGCTGAGGATGAGAGGCTGTGTTGTAAATGTTGGTGCTATGGCTGAGGATGAGAGGATGAGCTGTAAATGCTGGTGCTATGGCTTAGGACGAGAGGCTGTGCTGCAAATGCTCTTACTTTGGCTGAGGATGAGAAGCCATGTGTTGTGAATGTTGGTGGTATGGCTGAGAATGAGAGGCTGTGCTGTAAATGCTGGTGCTATGGCTGAGGATGAGAGGCTACTGTAAATACTGGTGCTATGGTTGAGTATGAGAGGATGTGTTGTAAATGCTGGTGCTATTGCTGAGAATGAGGGGCTATTTTGTAATTGCTGGTGCTATGACTGAGGATGAGAGGCTGTGTTGTAAATGCTGGTGCTATGGTTGAGGATGAGAGGCTGTGTTGTAAATGCTGGTGCTATGGCTGAGGATGAGAGACTGTGTTGTAAATGCTGGTGCTATGGTTGAGGGCGAGAGGCTTTGTTGTAAATGCTGGGGCTATGGCTGAGGATGAGAGGCTGTGTTGTAAATGATGGTGCTATGGCTGAGGATGAGAGGATGAGATGCAAATGCTGGTGCTATGGCTGAGGATGAGAGGCTGTGTTGTAAATGCTTGGGCTATGGCTGAGGATGAGAGGCTGTGTTGTAAATGCTGGTGCTATGGCTGTTGGACGAGAGGCTGTGCTGTAAATGCTCTTACTTTGGCTGAGGATGAGAAGCTGTGTGTTGTAAATGCTGGTGCAATGGCTGAGGATGAGAGGCTGTGTGTTGTAAATGCAGGTGCTATGGCTGAGGATGAGAGGCTGTGTGTTGTAAATGCTGGTGCAATGGCTGAGGATGAGAAGCTGTGTGTTGTAAATGCTGGTGCTATGGCTGAGGATGAGAGGCTGTGTGTTGTAAATGCTGGTGCTATGGCTGAGAATGAGAGGCTGTGTTGTAAATGCTGGTGCTATGGCTGAGGATGAGAGGCTGTATTGTAAATGCTGGTGCTATAGCTGAGGAGAAGAGGCTGTGTTGAAAATGCTGGTGCTATGACTGAGGATGAGAAGTTGTGTTGTAATTGCTGGTGCTATGGCTTAGAATGAGAGGCTGTGTTGTAAATGCTGGGGCTATGGTTGAGGATGAGATGCTGTGTTGTAAATGCTGGTGCTATGGCTGAGGATGAGAGGATGAGCTGTAAATGCTGGTGCTAAGGCTGAGGATGAGAGGCTGTGTTGTAAATGCTGGTGCTATGGCTGAGGATGAGAGGCTGTGTTGTAAATGCTGGTGCTATGGCTGAGGTTGAGAGGCTGTGTTTTAAATGCTGGTGCTATGGCTGAGGATGAGAGGCTGTGCTGTAAATGCTGGTGCTATAGCTGAGGATGAGAGGCTGTACTGTAAATGCTGGTGCTATGGTTGAAGATAAGAGGCTGTGCTGTAAATTCTGGGGCTATGGCTGATGATGAGAGGCTGTGCTGTAAAAGCTGTTCCTATGGTTGAGGATGAGAGGCTGTGTTGTAAATACTGGTGCTATGGCTGATGATGACAGCCTGCGTTGTAAATGCTCTTACTTTGGCTGAGGATGAGAAGCTGTGTTTTGTAAATGCTGGTGCAATGGCTGAGGATGAGAGGCTGTGCTGTAAGTGCTGGTTCTATGGCTTAGAATAAGATTCTGTGTTGTAAATGCTGGTGCTATGGCTGAGGATGAGATGCTGTGCTGTAAATGCTGGTGCTATGGCTGAGGATGAGAGGCAGTGTTGTAAATGCTGGGGCTATGGCTGAGGATGAGAGGCTGTGTTGTAAATGATGGTGCTATGGCTGAGGATGAGAGGATGAGATGTAAATGCTGGTGCTATGGCTGAGGATGAGAGGCTGTGTTGTAAATGCTGGTGCTATGGCTGAGGATGAGAGGCTGTGTTCTAAATGCTGGTGCTATGGCTGAGGATGAGAAGCTGTGCTGTAAATGCTGATTCTATGGCTGAGGATGAGAGGCTGAGCTGTAAATGCTGGTGCTATGGCTGAGGATGAGAGGCTGTGTTGTAGATGCTGGTGCTGTGGTTGAGGACGAGAGGCTGTGTTGTAAATGCTGGTGCTATAGCTGAGGATAGGAGGCTGTGCTGTAAATGCTGGTGCTATGGCTGAGGATGAGAGGCAGTGTTGTAAATGCTGGTGCTATGGCTGATGATTACAGGCTGCGTTGTAAATGATAGTGCTATGGCTGAGGATGAGAGGCTGTACTTTAAACGCTGGTGCTGTGGCTGAGGATGAGAGGCTGTGTTGTAAATGCTGGTGCTATGGCTGAGGATGAGAGGCTGTGTTGTAAATGCTGGGGCTATGGCTGAGGATGAGAGGCTGTGTTGTAAATGCTGGTGCTATGGCTGAGGATGAGAGGCTGTGCTGTAAATGCTGGTGCTATAGTTGAGCATGAGAGGCTGTACTGTAAATGCTGGTGCTATGGTTGAAGATAAGAGGCTGTGCTGTAAATGCTTGTGCTATGGCTGAGGATGAGAGACTGTGTTGTAAATGTTGGTGCTATGGCTGAGGATGAGAGGCTGTGCTGTAAAAGCTGTTGCTAAGGCTGAGGATGAGAGGCTGTGTTGTAAATGATGGTGCTATGGCTGAGGATGAGAGGATGAGCTGTAAATGCCGGTGCTATGGTTGTTGATGAAAGGCTGTGCTGTAAATGCTGGTGCTATGGCTGAGGATGAGAGGCTGTGCTGTAAAAGCTGTTGCTAAGGCTGAGGATGAGAGGCTGTGTTGTAAATGCTGGGGCTATGGCTGAGGATGAGAGGCTGTGTTGTAAATGCTGGTGCTATGGCTGAGGATGAGAGGCTGTGCTGTAAATGCTGGTGCTATAGTTGAGCATGAGAGGCTGTACTGTAAATGCTGGTGCTATGGTTGAAGATAAGAGGCTGTGCTGTAAATGCTTGTGCTATGGCTGAGGATGAGAGACTGTGTTGTAAATGTTGGTGCTATGGCTGAGGATGAGAGGCTGTGCTGTAAAAGCTGTCGCTAAGGCTGAGGATGAGAGGCTGTGTTGTAAATGATGGTGCTATGGCTGAGGATGAGAGGATGAGCTGTAAATGCTGGTGCTATGGTTGAGGATGAAAGGCTGTGCTGTAAATGCTGGTGCTATGGCTTAGGACGAGAGGCTGTGCTGCAAATGCTCTTACTTTGGCTGAGGATGAGAAGCCATGTGTTGTGAATGTTGGTGCTATCGCTGAGAATGAGAGGCTGTGCTGTAAATGCTGGTGCTATGGCTGAGGATGAGAGGCTACTGTAAATACTGGTGCTATGGTTGAGGATGAGAGGATGTGTTGTAAATGCTGGTGCTATAGCTGAGAATGAGGGGCTATGTTGTAAATGCTGGTGCTATGACTGAGGATGAGAGGCTGTGTTGTAAATGCTGGTGCTATGGTTGAGAATGAGAGGCTGTGTTGTAAATGCTGGTGCTATGTCTGAGGATGAGAGACTGTGTTGTAAATGCTGGTGCTATGGTTGAGGGCGAGAGGCTTTGTTGTAAATGCTGGGGCTATGGCTGAGGATGAGAGGCTGTATTGTAAATGATGGTGCTATGGCTGAGGATGAGAGGATGAGATGCAAATGCTGGTGCTATGGCTGAGGATGAGAGGCTGTGTTGTAAATGCTTGGGCTATGGCTGAGGATGAGAGGCTGTGTTGTAAATGCTGGTGCTATGGCTTTTGGACGAGAGGCTGTGCTGTAAATGCTCTTACTTTGGCTGAGGATGAGAAGCTGTGTGTTGTAAATGCTGGTGCAATGGCTGAGGATGAGAGGCTGTGTGTTGTAAATGCTGGTGCTATGGCTGAGGATGAGAGGCTGTTTGTTGTAAATGCTGGTGCAATGGTTGAGGATGAGAAGCTGTGTGTTGTAAATGTTGGTGCTATGGCTGAGGATGAGAGGCTGTGTGTTGTAAATGCTGGTGCTATGGCTGAGGATGAGAGGCTGTGTTGTAAATGCTGGTGCTATGGCTGAGGATGAGAGGCTGTATTGTAAATGCTGGTGCTATAGCTGAGGAGAAGAGGCTGTGTTGAAAATGCTGGGGCTATGGCTGAGGATGAGAGGCTGTGCTGTAAAAGCTGTCGCTAAGGCTGAGGATGAGAGGCTGTGTTGTAAATGATGGTGCTATGGCTGAGGATGAGAGGATGAGCTGTAAATGCTGGTGCTATGGTTGAGGATGAAAGGCTGTGCTGTAAATGCTGGTGCTATGGCTTAGGACGAGAGGCTGTGCTGCAAATGCTCTTACTTTGGCTGAGGATGAGAAGCCATGTGTTGTGAATGTTGGTGCTATCGCTGAGAATGAGAGGCTGTGCTGTAAATGCTGGTGCTATGGCTGAGGATGAGAGGCTACTGTAAATACTGGTGCTATGGTTGAGGATGAGAGGATGTGTTGTAAATGCTGGTGCTATAGCTGAGAATGAGGGGCTATGTTGTAAATGCTGGTGCTATGACTGAGGATGAGAGGCTGTGTTGTAAATGCTGGTGCTATGGTTGAGGATGAGAGGCTGTGTTGTAAATGCTGGTGCTATGTCTGAGGATGAGAGACTGTGTTGTAAATGCTGGTGCTATGGTTGAGGGCGAGAGGCTTTGTTGTAAATGCTGGGGCTATGGCTGAGGATGAGAGGCTGTATTGTAAATGATGGTGCTATGGCTGAGGATGAGAGGATGAGATGCAAATGCTGGTGCTATGGCTGAGGATGAGAGGCTGTGTTGTAAATGCTTGGGCTATGGCTGAGGATGAGAGGCTGTGTTGTAAATGCTGGTGCTATGGCTTTTGGACGAGAGGCTGTGCTGTAAATGCTCTTACTTTGGCTGAGGATGAGAAGCTGTGTGTTGTAAATGCTGGTGCAATGGCTGAGGATGAGAGGCTGTGTGTTGTAAATGCTGGTGCTATGGCTGAGGATGAGAGGCTGTTTGTTGTAAATGCTGGTGCAAAGGTTGAGGATGAGAAGCTGTGTGTTGTAAATGTTGGTGCTATGGCTGAGGATGAGAGGCTGTGTGTTGTACATGCTGGTGCTATGGCTGAGGATGAGAGGCTGTGTTGTAAATGCTGGTGCTATGGCTGAGGATGAGAGGCTGTATTGTAAATGCTGGTGCTATAGCTGAGGAGAAGAGGCTGTGTTGAAAATGCTGGGGCTATGGTTGAGGATGAGATGCTGTGTTGTAAATGCTGGTGCTATGGCTGAGGATGAGAGGATGAGCTGTAAATGCTGGTGCTAAGGCTGAGGATGAGAGGCTGTGTTGTAAATGCTGGTGCTATGGCTGAGGATGAGAGGCTGTGTTGTAAATGCTGGGGCTATGGCTGAGGATGAGAGGCTGTGTTGTAAATGCTGGTGCTATGGCTGAGGATGAGAGGCTGTGCTGTAAATGCTGGTGCTATAGTTGAGCATGAGAGGCTGTACTGTAAATGCTGGTGCTATTGTTGAAGATGAAAGGTTGTGCTGTAAATGCTGGTGCTATGGCTTAGATCGAGACGCTGTGCTGCAAAGGCTCTTACTTTGGCTGAGGATGAGAAGCTATGTGTTGTAAATGTTGGTGCTACAGCTGAGAATGAGCTGGTGTTATGGCTGAGGATGAGAGGCTGTGCTGTAAAAACTGGTGCTATGGTTGAGGATGAGAGGATGTGTTGCAAATGCTGGTGCTATAGCTGAGGATGAGAGGCTGTGTTGTTCATGCTGGTGCTATGACTGAGGATGAGAGACTGTGTTGTAAATGCTGGTGCTATGGCTGAGGATGAGAGGCTGTGTTGTAAATGCTGGTGCTATGGCTGAGGATGAGAGGCTGTGTTGTAAATTCTGGTGCTATGGTTGAGGATGAGAGGCTGTGTTGTAAATGCTGGGGCTATGGCTGAGGATGAGAGGCTGTGTTGTAAATGATGGTGCTATGGCTGAGGATGAGAGGATGAGATGTAAATGGTGGTGCTATGGCTGAGGATGAGAGGCTGTGTTGTAAATGCTGGTGCTATGGCTGAGGATGAGAGGCTGTGTTCTAAATGCTGGTGCTATGGCTGAGGATGAGAAGCTGTGCTGTAAATGCTGATTCTATGGCTGAGGATGAGAGGCTGAGCTGTAAATGCTGGTGCTATGGCTGAGGATGAGAGGCTGTGTTGTAGATGCTGGTGCTGTGGTTGAGGACGAGAGGCTGTGTTGTAAATGCTGGTGCTATAGCTGAGGATAGGAGGCTGTGCTGTAAATGCTGGTGCTATGGCTGAGGATGAGAGGCAGTGTTGTAAATGCTGGTGCTATGGCTGATGATTACAGGCTGCGTTGTAAATGATAGTGCTATGGCTGAGGATGAGAGGCTGTACTTTAAACGCTGGTGCTGTGGCTGAGGATGAGAGGCTGTGTTGTAAATGCTGGTGCTATGGCTGAGGATGAGAGGCTGTGTTGTAAATGCTGGGGCTATGGCTGAGGATGAGAGGCTGTGTTGTAAATGCTGGTGCTATGGCTGAGGTTGAGAGGCTGTGCTGTAAATGCTGGTGCTATAGTTGAGCATGAGAGGCTGTACTGTAAATGCTGGTGCTATGGTTGAAGATAAGAGGCTGTGCTGTAAATGCTTGTGCTATGG
Source organism: Calotriton arnoldi (assembly GCA_963921515.1). NCBI lineage: Eukaryota > Metazoa > Chordata > Amphibia > Caudata > Salamandridae > Calotriton > Calotriton arnoldi. The sequence continues at coordinate 625,677 of CAWUFW010009134.1, forward strand.
CTGAGGATGAGAGACTGTGTTGTAAATGTTGGTGCTATGGCTGAGGATGAGAGGCTGTGCTGTAAAAGCTGTTGCTAAGGCTGAGGATGAGAGGCTGTGTTGTAAATGATGGTGCTATGGCTGAGGATGAGAGGATGAGCTGTAAATGCTGGTGCTATGGTTGTTGATGAAAGGCTGTGCTGTAAATGCTGGTGCTATGGCTGAGGATGAGAGGCTGTGCTGTAAAAGCTGTTGCTAAGGCTGAGGATGAGAGGCTGTGTTGTAAATGTTGGTGCTATGGCTGAGGATGAGAGGATGAGCTGTAAATGCTGGTGCTATGGCTTAGGACGAGAGGCTGTGCTGCAAATGCTCTTACTTTGGCTGAGGATGAGAAGCCATGTGTTGTGAATGTTGGTGGTATGGCTGAGAATGAGAGGCTGTGCTGTAAATGCTGGTGCTATGGCTGAGGATGAGAGGCTACTGTAAATACTGGTGCTATGGTTGAGTATGAGAGGATGTGTTGTAAATGCTGGTGCTATTGCTGAGAATGAGGGGCTATTTTGTAAATGCTGGTGCTATGACTGAGGATGAGAGGCTGTGTTGTAAATGCTGGTGCTATGGTTGAGGATGAGAGGCTGTGTTGTAAATGCTGGTGCTATGGCTGAGGATGAGAGACTGTGTTGTAAATGCTGGTGCTATGGTTGAGGGCGAGAGGCTTTGTTGTAAATGCTGGGGCTATGGCTGAGGATGAGAGGCTGTGTTGTAAATGATGGTGCTATGGCTGAGGATGAGAGGATGAGATGCAAATGCTGGTGCTATGGCTGAGGATGAGAGGCTGTGTTGTAAATGCTTGGGCTATGGCTGAGGATGAGAGGCTGTGTTGTAAATGCTGGTGCTATGGCTTTTGGACGAGAGGCTGTGCTGTAAATGCTCTTACTTTGGCTGAGGATGAGAAGCTGTGTGTTGTAAATGCTGGTGCAATGGCTGAGGATGAGAGGCTGTGTGTTGTAAATGCAGGTGCTATGGCTGAGGATGAGAGGCTGTGTGTTGTAAATGCTGGTGCAATGGCTGAGGATGAGAAGCTGTGTGTTGTAAATGTTGGTGCTATGGCTGAGGATGAGAGGCTGTGTTGTAAATGCTGGGGCTATGGTTGAGGGTGAGATGCTGTGTTGTAAATGCTGGTGCTATGGCTGAGGATGAGAGGATGAGCTGTAAATGCTGGTGCTAAGGCTGAGGATGAGAGGCTGTGTTGTAAATGCTGGTGCTATGGCTGAGGATGAGAGGCTGTGTTGTAAATGCTGGTGCTATGGCTGAGGTTGAGAGGCTGTGTTTTAAATGCTGGTGCTATGGCTGAGGATGAGAGGCTGTGCTGTAAATGCTGGTGCTATAGCTGAGGATGATTGGCTGTACTGTAAATGCTGGTGCTATGGTTGAAGATAAGAGGCTGTGCTGTAAATTCTGGGGCTATGGCTGATGATGAGAGGCTGTGCTGTAAAAGCTGTTCCTATGGTTGAGGATGAGAGGCTGTGTTGTAAATACTGGTGCTATGGCTGATGATGACAGCCTGCGTTGTAAATGCTCTTACTTTGGCTGAGGATGAGAAGCTGTGTTTTGTAAATGCTGGTGCAATGGCTGAGGATGAGAGGCTGTGCTGTAAGTGCTGGTTCTATGGCTTAGAATAAGATTCTGTGTTGTAAATACTGGTGCTATGGTTGAGTATGAGAGGATGTGTTGTAAATGTTGGTGCTATTGCTGAGAATGAGGGGCTATTTTGTAAATGCTGGTGCTATGACTGAGGATGAGAGGCTGTGTTGTAAATGCTGGTGCTATGGTTGAGGATGAGAGGCTGTGTTGTAAATGCTGGTGCTATGGCTGAGGATGAGAGACTGAGAGACTGTGTTGTAAATGCTGGTGCTATGGTTGAGGATGAGAGGCTGTGTTGTAAATGCTTGGGCTATGGCTGAGGATGAGAGGCTGTGTTGTAAATGCTGGTGCTATGGCTTTTGGACGAGAGGCTGTGCTGTAAATGCTCTTACTTTGGCTGAGGATGAGAAGCTGTGTGTTGTAAATGCTGGTGCAATGGCTGAGGATGAGAGGCTGTGTGTTGTAAATGCAGGTGCTATGGCTGAGGATGAGAGGCTGTGTGTTGTAAATGCTGGTGCAATGGCTGAGGATGAGAAGCTGTGTGTTGTAAATGTTGGTGCTATGGCTGAGGATGAGAGGCTGTGTGTTGTAAATGCTGGTGCTATGGCTGAGAATGAGAGGCTGTGTTGTAAATGCTGGTGCTATGGCTGAGGATGAGAGGCTGTATTGTAAATGCTGGTGCTATAGCTGAGGAGAAGAGGCTGTGTTGAAAATGCTGGTGCTATGACTGAGGATGAGAAGTTGTGTTGTAAATGCTGGTGCTATGGCTTAGAATGAGAGGCTGTGTTGTAAATGCTGGGGCTATGGTTGAGGATGAGATGCTGTGTTGTAAATGCTGGTGCTATGGCTGAGGATGAGAGGATGAGCTGTAAATGCTGGTGCTAAGGCTGAGGATGAGAGGCTGTGTTGTAAATGCTGGTGCTATGGCTGAGGATGAGAGGCTGTGTTGTAAATGCTGGTGCTATGGCTGAGGTTGAGAGGCTGTGTTTTAAATGCTGGTGCTATGGCTGAGGATGAGAGGCTGTGCTGTAAATGCTGGTGCTATAGCTGAGGATGAGAGGCTGTACTGTAAATGCTGGTGCTATGGTTGAAGATAAGAGGCTGTGCTGTAAACTCTGGGGCTATGGCTGATGATGAGAGGCTGTGCTGTAAAAGCTGTTCCTATGGTTGAGGATGAGAGGCTGTGTTGTAAATACTGGTGCTATGGCTGATGATGACAGCCTGCGTTGTAAATGCTCTTACTTTGGCTGAGGATGAGAAGCTGTGTTTTGTAAATGCTGGTGCAATGGCTGAGGATGAGAGGCTGTTCTGTAAAAGCTGTTGCTATGGCTGAGGATGAGAGGCTGTGTTGTAAATGATGGTGCTATGGCTGAGGATGGGAGGATGAGCTGTAAATGCTGGTGCTATGGTTGAAGTTGAAAGGTTGTGCTGTAAATGCTGGTGCTATGGCTTAGATCGAGACGCTGTGCTGCAAAGGCTCTTACTTTGGCTGAGGATGAGAAGCTATGTGTTGTAAATGTTGGTGCTACGGCTGAGAATGAGCTGGTGTTATGGCTGAGGATGAGAGGATGTGCTGTAAATACTGGTGCTATGGTTGAGGATGAGAGGATGTGTTGCAAATGCTGGTGCTATAGCTGAGGATGAGAGGCTGTGTTGTTCATGCTGATGCTATGACTGAGGATGAGAGACTGTGTTGTAAATGCTGGTGCTATGGCTGAGGATGAGAGGCTGTGTTGTAAATGCTGGTGCTATGGCTGAGGATGAGAGGCTGTGTTGTAAATTCTGGTGCTATGGTTGAGGATGAGAGGCTGTGTTGTAAATACTGGGGCTATGGCTGAGGATGAGAGGCTGTGTTGTAAATGCTGGTGCTATGGCTGAGGATGAGAGGCTGTGTTGTAGATGCTGGTGCTGTGGTTGAGGACGAGAGGCTGTGTTGTAAATGCTGGTGCTATAGCTGAGGATAGGAGGCTGTGCTGTAAATGCTGGTGCTATGGCTGGGGATGAGAGGCAGTGTTGTAAATGCTGGTGCTATGGCTGATGATTACAGGCTGTGTTGTAAATGCTGGTGCTATGGCTGAGGATGAGAGGCTGTGTTGTAAATGCTGGGGCTATGGCTGAGGATGAGAGGCTGTGTTGTAAATGCTGGTGCTATGGCTGAGGATGAGAGGCTGTGCTGTAAATGCTGGTGCTATAGTTGAGCATGAGAGGCTGTACTGTAAATGCTGGTGATATGGCTGAGGATGAGAGGCTGTGTTGTAAATGCTGGTGCTATGGTTGAGGATGAGTGGCTTTGTTGTAAATGCTGGGGCTATGGCTGAGGGTGAGAGGCTGTATTGTAAATGATGGTGCTATGGCTGAGGATGAGAGGATGAGATGTAAATGCTGGTGCTATGGTTGAGGATGAGAGGCTGTGTTGTAAATGCTGGGGCTATGGCTGAGGATGAGAGGCTGTGTTCTAAATGCTGGTGCTATGGCTGAGGATGAGAAGCTGTGCTGTAAATGCTGGTGCTATGGCTGAGGATGAGAGGCTGAGCTGTAAATGCTGGTGCTATGGCTGAGGATGAGATGCTGTGTTGTAGATGCTGGTTCTGTGGTTGAGGACGAGAGGCTGTGTTGTGAATGCTGGTGCTATGGCTGAGGATGAGAGGCTGTGTTGTAAATGCTGGGGCTATGGTTGAGGATGAGAGGCTGTGTTGGAAATACTGGTGCTATGGCTGAGGATGAGAGGATGAGCTGTAAATGCTGGTGCTAAGGCTGAGGATGAGAGGCTGTGTTGTAAATGCTGGTGCTATGGCTGAGGATGAGAGGCTGTGTTGTAAATGTGGGTGCTATGGCTGAGGATGAGAGGCTGTGTTGTAAATGCTGGTGCTATGGCTGAGGATGAGAGGCTGTGTTGTAAATGCTGGTGCTATGGCTGAGGATAAGAGGATATGCTGTAAATGCTGGTGCTATAGCTGAGGATGAGAGGCTGTACTGTAAATGCTGGTGCTATGGTTGAAGATAAGAGGCTGTGCTGTAAATGCTGGGGCTATGGCTGATGATGAGAGGCTGTGCTGTAAAAGCTGTTCCTATGGTTGAGGATGAGAGGCTGTGTTGTAAATACTGGTGGTATGGCTGATGATGACAGCCTGCGTTGTAAATGCTCTTACTTTGGCTGAGGATGAGAAGCTGTGTTTTGTAAATGCTGGTGCTATGGCTGAGGATGAGAGGCTGTGTGTTGTAAATGCTGGTGCAATGGCTGAGGATGAGAGGCTGTTCTGTAAAAGCTGTTGCTATGGCTGAGGATGAGAGGCTGTGTTGTAAATGATGGTGCTATGGCTGAGGATGGCAGGATGAGCTGTAAATGCTGGTGCTATGGTTGAAGATGAAAGGTTGTGCTGTAAATGCTGGTGCTATGGCTTAGATCGAGACGCTGTGCTGCAAAGGCTCTTACTTTGGCTGAGGATGAGAAGCTATGTGTTGTAAATGTTGGTGCTACGGCTGAGAATGAGCTGGTGTTATGGCTGAGGATGAGAGGCTGTGCTGTAAATACTGGTGCTATGGTTGAGGATGAGAGGATGTGTTGCAAATGCTGGTGCTATAGCTGAGGATGAGAGGCTGTGTTGTTCATGCTGGTGCTATGACTGAGGATGAGAGACTGTGTTGTAAATGCTGGTGCTATGGCTGAGGATGAGAGGCTGTGTTGTAAATGCTGGTGCTATGGCTGAGGATGAGAGGCTGTGTTGTAAATTCTGGTGCTATGGTTGAGGATGAGAGGCTGTGTTGTAAATGCTGGGGCTATGGCTGAGGATGAGAGGCTGTGTTGTAAATGCTGGTGCTATGGCTGAGGATGAGAGGCTGTGTTGTAGATGCTGGTGCTGTGGTTGAGGACGAGAGGCTGTGTTGTAAATGCTGGTGCTATAGCTGAGGATAGGAGGCTGTGCTGTAAATGCTGGTGCTATGGCTGAGGATGAGAGGCAGTGTTGTAAATGCTGGTGCTATGGCTGATGATTACAGGCTGCGTTGTAAATGATAGTGCTATGGCTGAGGATGAGAGGCTGTACTTTAAACGCTGGTGCTGTGGCTGAAGATGAGAGGCTGTGTTGTAAATGCTGGTGCTATGGCTGAGGATGAGAGGCTGTGTTGTAAATGCTGGGGCTATGGCTGAGGATGAGAGGCTGTGTTGTAATTGTTGGTGCTATGGCTGAGGATAAGAGGCTGTGCTGTAAATGCTGGTGCTATAGTTGAGCATGAGAGGCTGTACTGTAAATGCTGGTGTTATGGTTGAAGATAAGAGGCTGTGCTGTAAATGCTTGTGCTATGGCTGAGGATGAGAGACTGTGTTGTAAATGTTGGTGCTATGGCTGAGGATGTTACTTTTGTGAATGATTGCGGTCCCCCCACCTCGCTGGTTCTTTCTGTCTTTATTGATGATTGAGAACCCCGGGGGTACAAGCATATCGAAGATGGGGGGTGAGGATTCGTTCAACCAGGTTTCTGTGATGAACGTGATGTCTATGTCATGGGTTAGGATGGTTTCTGCCAGTTCTGTTGCGTGTTTGTTCGCAGATCTGCAGTTTATGAGCATGCAGTTGGTCACCCTGTTGTTGTTGTGTGTCTCATTTGAGGGAGCCATGGGGATATTGGCGAGGTGAGCTGGCGGTCTCGCCGTTCTTGGTACGATGTGGTCTCTACCAAATCCAGTCATTACCTGGATCACGGAGCTGGGGACGACCGCTGAAGTTGCTTTATAGGATTCGGCAAGAACCCTCGCCTCTTTCATGGACATTGCAGCGCTTGTTCTTTTGGGTCTATGCGGCTGGTTTCTGAAGGGGATTGGGACCCATCTAGGTCGTTGGGCCTTGTGGGGGTTCGTGTGTTTATAGAGAGTGCCTGTGTGTGTGAGGGGAAGGCGTTGGGTAGTGGGAGTGGTGCGGTTAGATAAGATTTTATTAATACCCTGTATCACGATTTCCAGCTGGTATTCCAGCCGTGCCAGTCTTTGGGTTGTATTCATAGAGGAGGGTGTAGGGGAGTTTGTTATCATGATATCCTGAACATGGCCTTCTATGGATGGGGGGCGCTTGTCTGAGGAGGAGTGGCTCAAAGTGTTGCTGATGCCGGTGTTTGAGGCCGGAGCGAGCTTATCGGTGTGGGTGTGGCTCCATGATTTTCTGATGCCTAAGAGGTTCTTGGGGAAAGTCGTGGGAGTGTGTTGTGACGGATTGGTTCGGGAATTGAGTGGCGGCTTCACTGGTTTAGGTGGAAGTAGGGGGTTCGGGGCTATTGTCTGTGGGCGGGTTTCCTTTGTTGCTTGTTGGGAGTAGTTTAGGGTGGGGGGGGAGAGGAGGAGGCTGGAAGAGGACTGTAGTGTCTCGTCCTGGGCGAGCCTTGTGTTTGTCGTGGCTGATAGGAATGTGTTGTGTGAGTTTGAGGAGGAGTTGGAGGCAGAGGGGGTGGTGGGGCTGGGGGGGGGGATAGGATGATGGGTTGGGTTTGGATAGTGGGATTGTTTTGATAGGTTTCCAGGAGGGACGGTTGGCTCGAGGATAGGGTTATGTTCAAGTGGGAGTGGTGTAAATGAGCGAAGGCGTTGCGTAGTGTGGGGAATAGGGAGTCAAATGCGTCTAGGTTGTCGTTGTTGGCTTGGATCAGGACTGTGCCATTGCTGTAGATGGTCGCAAAGATGTTGCTATTGCGTGTATGGTGGTTTGATATAGGGAACGTTAGTTTGCAGCTGAGGGGGGTGCTAGTTGTTTTAGAGATGTGGAGGTGGGATCTGAGAATGGAGTTCCATCCCGCAGGACTTTGTGTGTGGAAAATGAGATCCATTTTCTGCAGGCCATTCGAGGCGCAGTGGTAAATGTCTGCGAATAGTGTTTCCTGTTGCTGTCTTATCAGCCTGTGTTTAAAATTTCATTTCGCTTTAGGTGAGAGGTTGGGAGGGTAGATGATGGAAAAGGAGTTCGGGCCATGGGGTTTTAAGCTGTTTGCTGAGTAGGCTTGGATGGGGGTTAGACTGTCCTGTGTCCTTTTGATTCTGTTATGCGGGTGCATTGTTGTTTTATTGAGGACTGGGAGTCTGCAATAGTAGGTGCCTTCTGGGGAAGATGCTAACTTTCTAGAGTCCTCAAGAGACGTCTTCCTTGAGTTCACCCCAGTTGGGTTAACTTAAAGGGCTGTTGCACTGAGTGACAGACTCTTCCTAAGCAACGTTCTATCCATTTCTTGTTGTTTCTTGCGCTCGTTTCTCCAGGGTTAGTATAAGGGTTAACTGAACAACTCTATTTGCGTCCTTGTTGGCCGGCCACTTAGTGTTAGGCACTAGGAATCTTTCGCTTGTAAGTCTGTATTACTTCGTTTAGCTTCGGAGCTGTGATACATTAGCTGTTGGAAGCAGTTCTTAGTTCATTCCAATCTGTAGTATAGGTCTAGAGAGGTGCAATCCGTATCCGGACTGTGTTGTGCGTAATTTGCACATCATTTGTAAATCCTTGTGTAAAATCCCGATTCGTTATATGCACTGACTGTTTTTTTTCTAGTCACTTTTTAAAACATGGTTCAGCTGAATCTTTTCTGCCTGCTTTTTGCAGATCTGTTTTGTTTTGGTCTATGTTCTGCGTATTTTACACATTGCTCTAACCCTATGCACAAAGGTTTGTCTATGCGCTTTGTTTTGTTTTTTGTTCATTTAGTAAAATACGTTTTAGCTGAATCTTCTCTGCTTGTACTTAGCGATGCCTGCTTTCACTATATAGTCTTATTTAGATAAGTCGTATATTTTTATCCTTTTTGCTTTTTGTAAAGATTTTAACTAACCATACAATAAAATTGATTATGACTATTGCCTTCACATTGTCTTCACATTTATTTGTGTGTATCTTTGTGTTTACTTCTCAAGTGCATATTTCAAGGAAACACTGCTGAATGACATTAGGAAGGCCAGAGAGAAGTATCAGGGGGACGAGCTTGCGAAGGAGTTGACCAGGATAAAGTTGCGCATGGACAACACTGAGGTGCTAACGTCGGACATTGTCATTAACCTGCTTCTCTCCTACCGAGATATTCAGGTAGGTTGGAAAACAGGAACCACACCATTTCTTGAAAATGTGTACTTTCTGCTTGCTTGGGCTACCTTAATTCTGACTATGAAAACTGTCCATTAGATCCAAAGTTAAGATTGTGGGCCTGATTCACATAGATTTGTATATAAGTAGATGTACTTATGGCTTACTACAGGAATTCAGGAGTACTGCTAGAGTAAGTCACAGCAAAATCTTTGTGAAGTGGAAATCTTTCTGTGTTCCACAGTCTCAGGGCAGGCTGAATTTATAAATGTAACCATGATAGGATAATCTAATGTGCAATTACTCACCCAGCACATGTTCTTAATTGTTTTAAATGTGTAAATATCACAAGTTGAAGCATGGTATTGATACAGTATCGTTGTCATAATATTATGCAAATTAGCAATTTACATTTGGTTCCAACCCTTCAGCCTGGGACGACTCCTGGTGGCCAACATCACTGGGAACAGCCCCGCCACCCACCGACCACGTACGCAACCTAGGGGTCATCCTCGACCCCACCCTCTCCATGACTAAGCAGGTCAACGCCGTTTCCTCATCCTGCTTCAACATCCTCCGAATGCTCCGCAGGATCTTCAAGTGGATCCCCACCGAAACAAGAAAAACAGTCACCCAGGCCCTCGTCACCAGCAGGCTGGACTATGGAAACGCCCTCTACGCAGGAACGACGGCTAAGCTCCTGAGACGGCTGCAACGCATCCAGAACGCCTCTGCACGTCTTATCCTCGACATCCCCCGACGCAGCCACATCACACCCCACCTGAGAGACCTGCACTGGCTCCCTGTCAACAAGAGGATAACCTTCAAGCTCCTCACCCACGCACACAAAGCACTCCACAACTCCGGACCAGCCTACCTCAACAGACGACTCAGCTTCTACACCCCCACCCGCCAGCTCCGCTCAACCAGCCTCGCCCTCGCCACAGTCCCCCGCATCCGGAAAACGACCGCCGGCGGCAGATCCTTCTCCCACCTCGCCGCCAAGACCTGGAACACCCTCCCCACCAACCTCCGACAGACCCAAGACCTACTGGCCTTCAGAAGACTCCTCAAGACCTGGCTCTTCGATCAGTAGCAGCACCACCCCCCTCTTCCCCCAGCGCCTTGAGACCCTCGCGGGTATGTAGTGCGCTTTATAAGTGACATGATTGATTGATTGATTTATATTTAGCATGAAATCATGTCACTGGCATAGACAGTGATTGTGCAGCATATTCACAATAATAATCTTCTTGTACGCCCCAAAGATCATCTCTCAATTAATTCTGTCACCAGAATGGTTTTTGCATTTTCTATTGTGATTGAAGCCAGGGTAAGAGAACGGTCAGAATTAGCAGGAGACTAAGGCCCTCATTTCAACGCCCTTGTACTTTGTTGAGAAGTAAATAACCAAAAGTGTCAAATGTGGTATTTACAGGGGCATTATTACCTCCCCATTCTGGATTGGGTCCCTTGTAATGGGGAGTAATGAGGTAAAATCACATGCTTTCCCCTGTTTCAAGCTACGAAGCTCAGAAAATTGCAGTGTTTCCCTGCACACATTGCATCAATTGTTACCTGGGGAAATTTGTGTGGGGAAAAAGCTCAGTATTCTCAGACTACTTGTGATTCTGATAAGGGTTTATGCTTCTGTTTGCACATTTCCACCACCAATCATTAATTCTAGCACATGTTCAAATTTGCACCATCACTCGGTGATCATTTGTACATGTGATTTTTGTTGTCGCTCACTAATCCTCACTGCATACCCATATTTGCATCCTCTCTCAGTAATCACTGCCACATTCTATTTGCAAACACATAAATGAAAGGACCAGATTTTGTAATATTAAACAATGTATTTGACAGTGTGTGACAATACACACCTTACCAGCCTTTCCCAGCAATGATTTCCTTGTCTGCTCCTTCCATCTAATGCTGCTTATTGCACAATGGCACAGTACCACAGGTCGCTACTATGTCTCTCTGAAGTCAGCATGTTAGAAATGGGAGTCTCTGATTGGCAGGGGTATGTACCATTGACCAAGCAGGGACCACCACTCTATTCAGCGTGAGGCCCAGACCTGCCCTCTGGTAGCTTGGTGCAGAGCAGAAAGGCTTAACCCAAGAGGCGATGTGTAAAGTATTTACGTAACACACACACACTTAGCCACCCAATGCGAACGCCGCAGAAAAATACTCCACACAGGCTTAGAAAAATAACAAGGCTCTTTATATAAGCATCAAATGAATTCACAGGGGAGAAGGATGTACTCCGTAAGCAGCCGGGGATCATAGCACCGAAGAAGTAGTGGCAGCCCACCCCGCCAAAGAGAAAGTCAAGGAGTGCCTGTTCCTCAATGGCACCGGTGAGGTTGCCAGCGATGAGACCGGGGACAAGAGGGTAACCCCAGATAGTCCAGCGGCCTCGCAGAGGGATAAGGGAACAGACAGACAAGTCCTGGGGGACACTTAAGAGTTTCCTTAGTTGTTTCTTTTGCAGGGCAAAGATCAGCAGGTAGCAGGGCAACCCAGCAGAGCAAGACAGCAGTTCCTGGAAACAGTCAGTCACAGCAGAGTGGCAATCCTCCTAGCGCAGCAGCCTTTGCTCCAGCAGAGCTTCTTGCACGTCCAGTAGTGTACCAAAGATGTGTGGCCAGGGCCCTTTTTTTATACCCTGGTGCCCAACTACTAGAAGGGAAAAGACAAACAATTGATGGACGGAATGCAGAACAAATCAAAACATTCACCACCAGTCAAGAGATCTGGGTTAAATCCATCATTCTTTTGCTCACCATGCCACCCCAGTTTAGACCTGGCCATATGCAAATCAGTCTTGACCCTGTGCCTCATGGGAACAGTCCAGCCCGAACTGCCAAGCCAGGTCCTCCCTGGACCGGAAACAAGCATCCTAGGACCGGTTTCGGGGTTTCACCCTCTTCAGCCAGGATAGCTTGAATCCAGTGGCACAGTGAGCCCAGGACCCACGTCTGGGCATACCCGGCGCACTTAGGGCGAGAAAGCAAAAGACACACAATTGATGGACGGAATGCAGAACAAATCAAAACATTCACCCCCAGTCAAGAGACCTGGGTTAAATCTATCATTCTTTTGCTCACCTTGCCACCCCAGTTTAGACCTGGCCATATGCAAATCAGTCTTGACCATGTGCCTCATGGGAACAGTCCAGCCCGAACTGCCAAGCCAGGTCCTCCCTGGACCGGAAACAAGCATCCTAGGACCGGTTTCGGGGTTTCACCCCTCTTCAGCCAGGATAGCTTGAATCCAGTGGCACAGTGAGCCCGGGACCCACGTCTGGGCATACCCGGCGCACTTAGGGTGTGAAAGCAAAAGACACACAATTGATGGACAGAACGCAGAACAAATCAAAACATTCACCCCCAGTCAAGAGATCTGGGTTAAATCCATCATTCTTTTGCTCACCATGCCACCCCAGTTTAGACCTGGCCATATGCAAATCAGTCTTGACCCTGTGCCTCATGGGAACAGTCCAGTTCGAACTGCCAAGCCAGGTCCTCCCTGGACCGGAAACAAGCATCCTAGGACCAGTTTCTGGGTTTCATCCCTCTTCAGCCAGGATAGCTTGAATCCAGTGGCACAGTGAGCCCGGGACCCACGTCTGGGCATACCCGGCGCACTTAGGGCGAGAAAGCAAAAGACACACAATTGATGGACGGAATGCAGAATAAATCAAAACATTCACCCCCAGTCAAGAGATCTGGGTTAAATCCATCATTCTTTTGCTCAACATGCCACCCCAGTTTAGACCTGGCCATATGCAAATCAGTCTTGACCCTGTGCCTCATGGGAACAGTCCAGCCCGAACTGCCAAGCCAGGTCCTCCCTGGACCGGAAACAAGCATCCTAGGACCAGTTTCGGAGTTTCACCCCTCTTCAGCCAGGATAGCTTGAATCCAGTGGCACAGTGAGCCCGGGACCCACGTCTGGGCATACCCGGCGCACTTAGGGTGTGAAAGCAAAGACACACAATTGATGGACGGAATGCAGAACAAATCAAAACATTCACCCCCAGTCAAGAGATCTGGGTTAAATCCATCATTCTTTTGCTCACCATGCCACCCCAGTTTAGACCTGGCCATATGCAAATCAGTCTTGACCCTGTGCCTCATGGGAACAGTCCAGTTCGAACTGCCAAGCCAGGTCCTCCCTGGACCGGAAACAAGCATCCTAGGACCAGTTTCTGGGTTTCATCCCTCTTCAGCCAGGATAGCTTGAATCCAGTGGCACAGTGAGCCCGGGACCCACGTCTGGGCATACCCGGCGCACTTAGGGCGAGAAAGCAAAAGACACACAATTGATGGACGGAATGCAGAATAAATCAAAACATTCACCCCCAGTCAAGAGATCTGGGTTAAATCCATCATTCTTTTGCTCAACATGCCACCCCAGTTTAGACCTGGCCATATGCAAATCAGTCTTGACCCTGTGCCTCATGGGAACAGTCCAGCCCGAACTGCCAAGCCAGGTCCTCCCTGGACCGGAAACAAGCATCCTAGGACTGGTTTCGGGGTATCACCCCTCTTCAGCCAGGATAGCTTGAATCCAGTGGCACAGTGAGCCCGGGACCCACGTCTGGGCATACCCGGCGAACTTAGGGTGAGAAAGCAAAAGACACACAATTGATGGACGGAATGCAGAACAAATCAAAACATTCAACCCCAGTCAAGAGATCTGGGTTAAATCCATCATTCTTTTGCTCACTTGCCACCCCAGTTTAGACCTGGCCATATGCAAATCAGTCTTGACCCTGTGCCTCATGGGAACAGTCCAGCCCGAACTGCCAAGCCAGGTCCTCCCTGGACCGGAAACAAGCATCCTAGGACCGGTTTCGGGGTTTCACCCCTCTTCAGCCAGGATAGCTTGAATCCAGTGGCACAGTGAGCCCGGGACCCACGTCTGGGCATACCCGGCGCACTTAGGGTGTGAAAGCAAAAGACACACAATTGATGGACGGAACGCAGAACAAATCAAAACATTCACCCCCAGTCAAGAGATCTGGGTTAAATCCATCATTCTTTTGCTCACCATGCCACCCCAGTTTAGACCTGGCCATATGCAAATCAGTCTTGACCCTGTGCCTCATGGGAACAGTCCAGTTCGAACTGCCAAGCCAGGTCCTCCCTGGACCGGAAACAAGCATCCTAGGACCAGTTTCTGGGTTTCATCCCTCTTCAGCCAGGATAGCTTGAATCCAGTGGCACAGTGAGCCCGGGACCCACGTCTGGGCATACCCGGCGCACTTAGGGCGAGAAAGCAAAAGACACACAATTGATGGACGGAATGCTGAATAAATCAAAACATTCACCCCCAGTCAAGAGATCTGGGTTAAATCCATCATTCTTTTGCTCAACATGCCACCCCAGTTTAGACCTGGCCATATGCAAATCAGTCTTGACCCTGTGCCTCATGGGAACAGTCCAGCCCGAACTGCCAAGCCAGGTCCTCCCTGGACCGGAAACAAGCATCCTAGGACCGGTTTCGGGGTTTCACCCCTCTTCAGCCAGGATAGCTTGAATCCAGTGGCACAGTAAACCCGGGACCCACGTCTGGGCATACCCGGCGCACTGAGGGCGTGAAAGCAAAAGACACACAATTGATGGACTTAATGCAGAACAAATCAAAACATTCACCCCCAGTCAAGAGATCTGGGTTAAATCCATCATTCTTTTGCACACCATGCCACCCCAGTTTAGACCTGGCCATATGCAAATCAGTCTTGATCCTGTGCCTCAAGGGAACAGTCCAGCCCGAACTGCCAAGCCAGGTCCTCCCTGGACCGGAAACAAGCATCCTAGGACCGGTTTCGGGGTTTCACCCCACTTCAGCCAGGATAGCTTGAATCCAGTGAGCCCAGGACCCACGTCTGGGCATACCCGGCGCACTTAGGGCGAGAAAGCAAAAGACACACAATTGATGGACAGAATGCAGAACAAATCAAAACATTCACCCCCAGTCAAGAGATCTGGGTTAAATACATCATTCTTTTGCTCACCATGCCACCCCAGTTTAGACCTGGCCATATGCAAATCAGTCTTGACCCTGTGCCTCATGGGAACAGTCCACCCCGAACTGCCAAGCCAGGTCCTCCCTGGACCAGAAACAAGCATCCTAGGACCGGATTCGGGGTTTCACCCCTCTTCAGCCAGGATAGCTTGAATCCAGTGGCACAGTGAGCCCGGGACCCACGTCTGGGCTTACCCGGCGCACTTAGGGCGAGAAAGCAAAAGACACACAATTGATGGACGGAATGCAGAACAAGTCAAAACATTCACCCCAGTCAAGAGATCTGGGTTAAATCCATCATTCTTTTGCTCACCATGCCACCCCAGTTTAGACCTGGCCATATGCAAATCAGTCTTGACCCTGTGCCTCATGGGAACAGTCCAGCCCGAACTACCAAGCCAGGTCCTCACTGGACCGGAAACAAGCATCCTAGGACCGGTTTCGGGGTTTCACCCCTCTTCAGCCAGAATAGCTTGAATCCAGTGGCACAGTGAGCCCGGGACCCACGTCTGGGCATACCCGGCGCACTTAGGGCGAGAAAGCAAAAGACACACAATTGATGGACGGAATGCAGAACAAATCAAAACATTCACCCCCAGTCAAGAGATCTGGGTTAAATACATCATTCTTTTGCTCACCATGCCACCCCAGTTTAGACCTGGCCATATGCAAATCAGTCTTGACCCTGTGCCTCATGGGAACAGTCCAGCCCGAACTGCCAGGCCAGGTCCTCCCTGGACAGGAAACAAGCATCCTGGGACCGGTTTCAGGGTATGTCACCCTTCTTCAGCCAGGCTAGCTTGAATCCAGTGGCACTAACTCCGCCGCACTACGCAGAGCTCCGCAAGCGGCGGAGTTTTTTTTCCACTTTGTGGAGTTTCGCGTAACGCAACTCCGCGAACTCCGCCCAGGGTTAGTCTTAACGTCCACCACATAAGTGGCCTTGCCCTTCTTCTCAACCACCTCATAGGGGCCCGTCCAGCGGTCTTGGAGGGCACTGAGCTCTCCAGGCTCCATGACCCACACCTTCTGTCCAGGCTCTAACTCCACAGGGTTAGAATTCTGATCATACCACTCCTTCATTACCGCCTGACTGGCCTCTAAGTTGTCAGAAGCTTGCTTCCACAGCTTAGCCATTTGGCTACGGAAGGCCAGCATGTAGCTTACTATATCCTGGGGAATCCTCCTGGGAGTTTTCTCCCACCCATCCTTCACCAAGCTGAGAGGTCTCCTAACAGAGTGACCGTACAGAAGCTCAAAGGGGCTGAAGCCTACCCCCTTCTGCGGTACCTCCCTGTAGGAAAACAACAAACAAGGGAAGAGGACATCCCACTTTTTCCTCAGGCCCTCAGGCAGACTTCTGATCATGCCCTTCAGGGTCTTCTTGAATCTCTCCACAAGCCCATTTGTCTGAGGGTGGTAAGGGGTAGAGAACTTATAAGTAACCCCACACTCCTTCCACATAGCTTGCATATATGTAGACATAAAGTTTGTGTCCCTGTCAGACACAACTTCTTTGGGGAAACCCACTCTGGTAAAAATCCCCATCAGGGCCCGGGCCACCGCAGGTGCAGTGATGGTCCTTAGAGGGATGGCCTCTGGGTACCTGGTGGCATGATCCACCAGAACCAGAATAAACCTGTGACCAGAAGAGGTCGGAGGATCCATAGGCCCAACAATGACGATGCCCACCCTTTCAAAGTGGTGCTAACGACAGGTAGTGGTTCCAGGGGCGCCTTCAGCTTTGTCCCTGTTTTCCCACTAGCTTTGCAGGTCACACAGGTCCTGCAGAATGTATCTGAGGAGGTCCTCATCCTGGGTCAATAGAAATGTGGGTCAAGCCTAGCAAAGGTTTTGTCTTGGCCCAAGTGTCCTGCCAATGGGATCTCATGAGCCAACTCCAATAGGAAGGCCCTGTAGCATTGGGGGACCACCAAGGCCCTTGATGACCCATGCACAGGAGCCTTAGGCTCACTGTAAAGGAGGCCGTCCTCCCAGTAAATGTGATAGTTCCCGGAGGCATTGCCTGCTGCCTGGGCTTCGGCCTGTCGCCTCATGCCCTCAAGGGTGGGGCACTCCCTCTGTGCCCGACAAAACTCCTGCCTGATGGGTCCTCCTTCCACCTGCCACTCCACAGGGTGAGGCAAGTCACCAAGGGGAGCAACGTCCCCCTCCTGTGAACTCCTGGGCGGCCAACTCAGGTGCCCCATCCATCTCATGGGGAGTACATCCAGGTGCGTATTTCCCACGCCCTCTGCTTTCCCCCTTTTTAGCAGCTGGCTGGGCCATTGTTCCAGGCTCCAGCCCTGTCAGACTCCCTTCCCGGGCAGCCATGGACCGTGTGGTAGCACAGATCCACTCTGGTAACCCCAGCATCTCCACATGCGCTTTGAGCTCCACCTCCTTCCAGGCAGTGTGCTCAAGGTCATTTCCCAACAGACAGTCCACTGGCATGGCAGGGCTCACAGCAACTCTTAGAAGGCCTGAAACCCCTCCCCAATCAAATGGAACCTGGGCCACGGGATAGTGACCCTCCCTGTTGTCAGCCATCACAACTGGGTGAAATGCACTGGGAATCACCTGCTCTGGGAACACCAGCTAACTCCTTACCATAGTCATGCTGGCACCTGTGTCCTTCAGGGCCTCCACCCCCTGGCCATTGATGGTGACCCACTGCCTATACTTGGTAGTATTCGAGGGTACATGGATCTTAGGAACAATCTCACTGTCTCCCTATGGACACTAGGGTCAGCCCTGCCAACTCACTCCCATTATCTGGGACAAGCTCCTCCCCCAGCACTACACTAGCCACCCCAGGGTTTTTACCTCCAGTGGGAGGGTGTGCTCTCTTTGGACACTTGGCGTCCCCCTTGTAGTGTCCAACCTCACCACACTCATATCACCGGACATTTCTAGGCTGCTGACATTTGTCAGGATAAGTTGGCTTTTGGTGGCCAGATTGGGGCTGGGACCCAGACCCTTTCCCTTGCGAATTGTTTTGGGGGCCTTTGGAGAACTCCTTCTTTTTATCTCCCCCCTCTTTCTTCTGGTTGGAACCCTGACCACCCTTTTGGGAGTCCCCCCCAGATCCCTTGGTGGACACCCTGGTACTGACCCAGGTGTCCGCCTCCTCCGCAAGCTTCCTAGGGTTAGTCAACTTGCAGTCGGCCAGGTGTTGGGCCAGCTCTAGAAAACATTTCTCTAGAAGGTGCTCTCTCAAGAACAAGTCATACAACCCTTCATAATCATTGACATTGCTGCCCCTCACCCAGCCCTCCATTGCCTTACTAGCATAATCCAGGAAATCTACCTAGTTCTGTGTGGGAAGTTTGTGGCTATTCCTGAACTTCTGTCTATACCTTTCAGGGGTAAGACCAAACCTTTTAACTAATGCTGCTCTCATGACAGGATAGTTGGTCTGATCTGCCTTGTCTAGTGTAAGGAGTGTGTCCCTCCCCACCGGAGGCATGTACTTGTACAAGCTACCCCCCCAGTAACTCTCTGGGACCCCATGGGCTCTTAAAGACACCTCATAGGCTGCTAGCCATCTATCAATATCATCCCCCTCATTAAAACTGGCCACCACATCTTTGGGCATATAGACCCTGGACTCACGTGAAGCTTCAGTAGGTATGCCGCCACCATTCGCGTTGTTGCTGGTCCCTATTTGTAGAGCCCGGATATCCAGTTCCTTCAGGTTGAGCTCATGGGCAAGTTTCCTTTCCTCCCTGGCCAACCTCCTCTCTTCAAGAGCCTGCTCCAACTTGGCAAGCTCCAGTTTCCACTGTCTCTCCTCTCTCCTGTCCTCTAATTCCTCTGAGGACAGGCTCCTTGAAGATATACTGCTGCCTGCCCTAGAAGGTACTCTCGGTTCTGGGAGGAAATTGTCTCCTTCTTCTGTAGGCAGTAGGTCAAGATCTTCTGTGGCGTCTTGCTATGATCCTTCCCTGTCCCCTTCTCCCTCTGGGTGGGCCACTGCCCATGCTCTCAAGGTTTCCTGAAGCTCTGCTTTCTTGGGGCTTCGCTTGTAGAACACCCGTTTCTCCTGGCAGAAATCCCTGAGCTGTGCCACTGTGTAAGCTTCCAGGTTGGCCAGCTCGAATTCCATCTTGCTAGGTAGGGCCACAGATGTTTGCAGAGAAAACCAATGGGACTTAGGCAAAGGACTTTGAAAAAGAACTGCTCACAGCGCCAATCAGGGAGAATTTTGAAAAAAAACAAAATGCCAATCGGAGAGAACAGACAAAGAATGTTGCCAATCAGAGAAAAAGGTTTGAATTGAGTCAGGTGTAAAATTGCGGCGTACACTGAGTCACTATATGGTGTTACACAAGCACAAGTCCTATCCCACCGCTGAACCCTTAATGTTAGAAATGGGAGTCTCTGATTGGCAGGGGTATGTACCCTTGACCAAGCAGGGACCACCACTCTATTCAGGGTGAGGCCTAGACCTCCCTCAGGGGCCCTGTACCTGCCCTCTGGTAGCTTGGCGCAGAGCAGAAAGGCTTAACTCACGAGGCGATGTGTAAAGTATTTGTGTAACACACACACGCTTAGCCACCCAATGCGAACGCTACAGAAAAAGACTCCACACAGGCTTAAAAAATAAAAAGGCTCTTTATATAAGCATCAAATGAATTCACAGGTGACAAGGATGTACTCCGTAAGTTTGGGAGTATCCGTGTTGCAGAGATCACTGGCCGATTAAGAATAACAAGATCGAAGCTCCTTTAGGAGCGTTACGGTAAGGTTCGAGTCAGTGTCAATTATTCCTGAGCGGCCGCCGCCTGGGAACCCTGATGCGGTGTTGCGTCGGCATTGGCAGCCCGTGGAGGTGCGCGGCAGTGATGGGAGTCCCGCTGCCCAGCGCAGCCAGGGATCGTAGCACCTAAGAAGAAGTGGCAGCCCACCCCGCCAAAGAGAAAGTCAAGGAGTGCCTGTTCCTCAATGGCACCGGTGAGGTTGCCAGCGATGAGACCGGGGACAAGAGGGTAACCCCAGATAGTCCAGCGGCCTCGAAGAGGGATAAGGGAACAGACCGACAAGTCCTTGGGGACAGTTAAGAGTTTCCTTAGTTGTTTCTTTTGCAGGGCAAAGATCAGCAGGTAGCAGGGCAACCCAATAGAGCAGGACAGCAGTTCCTGGAGACAGTCAGTCACAGCAGAGTGGCAATCCTCCTAGCGCAGCAGCCTTTGCTCCTGCAGAGCTTCTTGCACGTCCAGTAGTGTACCAAAGATGTGTGGCCAGGGCCCTATTTTTATACCCTGGTGCCCAGCTACTAGAAGGGGGTAGAAGCTTCTGGAAGGGTCTTTGAGGTTCTGGGGTGTTCCGTGCCTCACCTTACCTGGCTCCTGGCTGTCTGCACTGACAAAGCAGGGTCGTTCAGCCTATTGTGGGGCAGCAGGGCCCAGCCTATTCAAATATAAGTGCGAATCACCACGCCTTCCAAGAAGGTCATCAGTATGCAGCCCTTCCTGTGTTTGGGGGAGTCTGCAAGTGTGGGGCTGCTACCATGGGCCAGACGTGGATTGGGCAAGCTACAGGTACACAGAGCTAAGTGAAGGGCAGAGAAATGTCCACTTTCAAAAAGTGGCATTTCTGAGACAGTAATGTCAAAACCCAATACACCACTAGAGAGGGTTCCTTGCTACTATTCCAACCATACCAAACATGACATATCTACTACTAACCATTCCGGAGTTATCACTTAAAGGGATATAAGGGAATTCCCAATGCTGGCCTATGGAGGGGTAGGCCTCACTGCGATGGCAGAGGCCTGCGGCAGGTATGCTAATGTCACCATGTTTTTAGGGGAGAGCACCCGCACTTTAGCACTGATCAGCAGTGGTAAAGTGTCCAGAGTCCAGAGTCCTAAATCCAACAAAAATGCACCGTTAAAGAGGGAGGCAAAAGGGCAAAAAGGTAGGGGAGACCGCCCTAAGGCTGACGAGTCCAACACAGCACAAAAAGTACGATAGTTCAGGTCATTACTAGAGGTCCCTTTGAAGTCTGCTGAAAGGGTGTAGTACCTCCATGTCATTACTAGCCACCACCTGAAGTGATCAGAAAGTGTGCCGCACCTGAGGTCATTACAAACATTCCCTGTAAAATCAGCAGAAGGGGTACAGTACCTCAGGTTTACTAGAGGTCCCTGTAAACTCAGCAGAATGGGTACAATATATCTCAGGCCATTTCTAAAGGTCCCTGTAAAATCTGCAGGCACCTTATTATTAGAGATCCTCCTTAATCTGGCAGACGCAAGTGATTTCTAACAGATCTCCTTCTTACACCTTCCTAGACTAAATGAAGGTATTTAAATGCACTTTTAAATAAATAACATTTTAACATAATATCAATGTGAGAAACAGGTTGTGCAATGGGATCCTTCACTGACTGTGGTAACATTTTCCATGTGTCACTTAACATGCAAATTGTCACAGCCAGGTGGTGCAATTCATCATTGAATTCTGTACAGCCGTGGCTTGAAAATAAGCATAACATTTCATTCCATTTAATTCCATTGCTTTGATGGGAGCTAAGAGGTTTTTGGTCAAATTTAGTAGATGCGTCTTGGCTCCTAATGTTGATACGGTACTCTCAAAAGTTGTGCGGTCCAGATAAAATAGACAGTTGCCGTATGAAGCCATTGCTTACATTATACTGGAGGAAGGGCTCATTTGGGATGGACAATCATTCCTTCTTGAGATGTGACAGGTTAGTTTGCAAGTTCACCTAGACTGGCCCTCTTACTTGCTACACACATTCATTAGATCTGTAGGCCATATTCAATAGGTCTTTGTTATACACTTGTCTAATACAGAACATGTCTAGAAAATTGGTAGCAAATATCACAGTTATATTGGACTAACAAAAGTATGCAGAATGAAGAACTCAAGAATTCTATGTTTGTCAATGATTTATTTCCTTTGGCCTGCACAGTGTATGGCCAGAGTAGAGCTTTTGTCATAGAAAAGTGTCCAATGTCCCTGGAGCGCAGCTCCCTAGATGCTTTTTGGTCCTTGTTTTTCCCAAATGGATGTAGGATTGTGCCTTCTGTATAATTTTTCATGAGATATGTGAGAACATGTCATTTACAGTAGTGGCTCATGATGAGATGAGGGGTGAACTACTAGAACTAAGTCACCCTAAGAGAAAGATGCTGTTTTCCTGATCAGTAAATCTATTGATGCTTATTTCAACCTTTGTTTTTGTTCTAGGGGTTGGCTGCTGTTCGATGAATGTGTAATGAGTTGAACTTCCTAAACACATAAACAACACATTTGTTCCATGATGGCATTAGCTTTGGAAAGGTGCTCTCCTATAAGATGGTAAACTGCATCATCACATTGATGTGGTGGCCATCTTAGATGAGGGTGTGTCACACACAAGCGGGATTCTTTTTTGACCAATCACCTATCCAAAGACTTCATTGCAAAGTTTGACTGCACAATACTCCTAGGGGATGATATGATATAAACGTAAAAAGCATCCCAAACAAGAAATTACGTAGGAGGCTGACTATATTTGTGTTAGTTGATGACGTGAACTCTGGCAGACAGCTAAATCTAGAAAGCATATAGTAACTTTTGATAATGGATACACATTGGGTTTTGTCAAATGCAGCAATGTTATCCCCAAAGCGTGCCTGGAAGAATAAAAACATGTAATTAGAAGAATGGGCACAGCATGCATTCTGCATTATGCAACATTGCCATTAATAAAATGTCACAGTCGATTACTCTGTATGATATTAGTTTGCGTGTTAAATTGGCATAATGAGCTTGCTGAGTCAAGTGCGCCTAAAATGAAGATATTCGTGCCTTCAGATTATTTGCATTCTACCTGAAATTCAGATTGCTATATTTTTAATAAAGCCTTATAGCTCACCACAGCCTCATGAAACCAGATCCTTTCCTAGAACAGTAGCCCATCCAATAAGCTCTATGGCAATGTAATGTCAGACTCACTACCTAGTGAAGAAAGTGAGTCAAGTGAGAGGGATGTTCCAGGCGGAACCCCTCGTGATGATCTCCATATGGTTGTGCCCATATACCACGTGGGTTTAACAAATAAAAGACCCACGAGTATGCGAGACGGGAGTAGTGACATTATTGCAATGGTGCTGACTTGCGAAGCCCACCAGCACCACACTGAACTGCTCTGGCGACAAGGAGGTTTATCTCCTGCCTGTGCAACACGCCTGCTCTGCATGCTCGCATTGCTGTATGGGTGCGACAGCCTAGTCAGCCAGATGCTCACTGAAGGCTGCGCACCCTCCCGGTACTGCGCCCTCCCTGCCAAGTGGCGCCAAGTGCCTGGAGCTGACTTCACAGCTAGCCCACTAGAGGGCACTGCAATCCAGCCTGGAAGGCGGCGCCATGCACTGCACACTGTGTGGCTGCGGGAGAGACAGCAGAACAGACCCCACATGCCCGCCTGATGACCTACTGCAGCAGGTTCGGGCAGCAGACTGAGAGCAGGACACCAGAACAGGCCTAGCACACCTGCCTGGTGACCTACAGCAGGAGTTTGGGGCAGCAGACTGGAAGCCGACTCCAAGGTTTGAAGCTTCTCCCACAGACTTGCCAGCACCCCACTGCACACCCGCCAGAAGCTCCCACTGATAATACCACTCGAGAGACTCACTGGTACGTAACAAGTAGAGACCATGTCGGGCATCCCTGCACTGGAACCGTTTGTCATCTCTGGGTCCCCCTCCATGGAATAGCCCAAGTGGAAATTGTGGGTCGAAATAGTGGACATTTACTTCACCGCCACAGGCATGGCTGAGGAACATACGAGAGCCCTGCTGCTCTACTTGGCAGCTGCAGACCTCTATAAACTCTCACGCACCATTGCAGAAGTAGGACCCCTCACACGTATGCCACGCTGGTAGTGGCCCTGAACACCCATTATGAGCCCATGGTAAACCCCAACTACGAGCGGTTCATATTCCACCAGGCACACCAAGATCTGGAGGAATCCTTAGACACCTTTCACGTCAGACTCAAAGAACTAGCCACCATATGAGCGTTCACCAATGACTTGAAATAAATACGCACCCAAATCATACAGGTGTATGCAACCTTAAAGCTGTGAGCGCACGTTCTCCAAGTACCGGGCATGCCGCTCATTGACATTCTCATGCTGGGACGCTCAAAAACATTATCAAAGGCTAGAGGATTCCACATGAAGGCGGTTCTTCAGAAACCCATCAAACTTAATCCAGTGAACATGGTTGGCCCTTCCATGGCACCCAGCAAATGAAAAGGAAAGAGCCAAAGAGGCCCCTGTGGGTACAGTGGAGGCCCGGCCAATCGCCTAGCTGAGTGTCCAGCTTGAGGCAAGACATACGCATCCTGCAGTAAACACAATCATTTCTTGAAGGCCTGCCAATCCACCCAACCACAGCAGACCTGAAGAAGCGAATGAAGGCCATTTCTGCCAAGTTCAACGGTGGAAAGCTAACAGACTCCAGAGACATGGACAATGACAAACTCTGACACGTAGTTCACACAGTGCTAGCAGTGGGACCAACGACCACCCAATACGACTGCAACCTAGGTGCCTGATGCAGATCGGGTCGACCCGACTGGCATTGATCATCTATACCAGAGCATTGAACAATATATTGATGCAAGAAACTTTTGAGAGTCTTGGCCAGAAACAGACACTCAGTTCTGCAATGGTCAAAATCTACGCATATGGACAGACCTCCATGCTGGCCCTGATAGGCAAGTTCATGACCCTCATACACCATGGCAGCCAGCCAACAAGCTCAATTGTCTATGTCATCCACTCAAGAACAGGGATGTTTTTGAGCTGCTGGACAGCAGAGGAATTCCAACTGGTGAATTTCGCTCTCCAAGTGCACAGCAGACAGGTAGAAGACATTATCAAATAAATTTGAAGCATGTTCAAAGGCATTGGATGCCTAAAAGACCAAGTGGTGAGCTTACACATTGACCACTCAGTGAAACTAGTATCCCTACGGCACAGGCATGTGGCGTTCCACCTTAGACCAAAGGTTGAAGTTGAGCTACAGAAGCTTGAAGAAGTCGACATCATAGAAAGAGTGAAGGGACCTACACCTTGGGTGTCCCCCATAGTGGTCACCTGAAAACCAAGGCTGCCAGGAGAGGGGAGAATATGTATGGACATGAGGCACCCAACTTCGCTATTCAGCGAGAGCATCATCACATCACGCCAGCAGTGGATGACATTGTCAGCAAACTGAGCGGGCCGTCTAGTTTTCAAAGATGGACCTCCAGTCTGACTACCACCAATCCTCCTACATCCATCGTCCAGGTACATCACAATGTTTTCGACACATATGGGCCTTCTGCAGTATAAGAGACTCAATTTCAGGATATCTAGTGTTACCAAAGTATTCCAGAATGTAGGGCAGGAGGTGCTGGCTGGCCTCCCTGTGGTCATCTATGTCAGCAATGACAAACTGGTGCTTGTCAAGCCCATCGAGGGACACAACATTTGCCTCAGAAGCGTTATGGAGAAGCTCTGAGACAACGGTCTGACCCTTCACAAGGAGAAATTCGCGTTCCTGAAGTATCACATCAGCTTCTTCAGATACCATTACTCTGCAACAGGGGTGGCCCCAGACCCCAAGATGGTCAAGGATGTGAAGACAGCCCCAGTCCGCTCAAGTGTGTCTGAAGTCTGCAGCTTCATGGGCATGGTTAATTACTGCAGCCACTTCATCAAAGATCTGACAGTGTTCAAGCAACAACAGAGAGAGAATACCAACTCCCTGCACCTGCAGCCTGTAACATGAGGTGGGCTTCCAGTGGACATAAGATGCGCAGACACCACACTAGCCTACTTTGACCCGCACAAAGGCTCCCTACTAACAGTGGATGCCATTCGCACAGGGCTAGGGACTGTATTGTCGCTAAAACAGAAGTGTGGAGAGTGGGCACACGTTAGCCTGTTCCAGCCGAGCACTGACACCCACGGAGCAGCGGTATTACCATATTGAACATGCAATCCACTAGGGGTGCCGACACTTCCACCTCTATGTGTATGGGCATCCATTCATGGTGTAGACAGACCACACGCCTCTTGGGCCGCTGTTTCAGGGGTCAGCCTCAAAACCTCCACTGAGAATTAAGAAGTGGGTCCTTCAATTGCAGAAGTATTCCTTCAGGGTAGGATATAAGCCAAGACCACACATCCCTGCAGACTACCTCTCCCGACATCAAGAACCGGGACCTCCGTTGAGGAGAAGGACACAAAAGAAACTGAAGAGTTCGTGAGCTATGTCGTGGAACCCTCCCGGCCCGAACGGTGATGCTGGAAGCCATTGTAACTGCCATCCACCAAGACAACTGCCTACAACTGCCATCTCGGCTCTCAGCACTGGTAAAAGGGTTATTTTAAAGTCCAACTGGGCATAGAATAGGGCCGTATGACACTGCATCCCCGGCTAGGGCACTGGGCGACCAGCCCCCCAGCCCCCATCTTCACTGTGGAGATGCCCAGCGGCCAGTGGGAACAGGTGAGCCTAGATTTTGGCAGCTTACCGAAGGGACGGCATATGAATGTGATAATCAATTACTCCTCTAAATACCCCGAGGTAGAGTTGGTGAATACCACCTCAGTCACTGAGCTCATTCCCAAGCTTGAGAAAGTCATGCCCACTAACGGAATATTGAAAGAACTAAGCACAGAAATAGTTCCCCTATTCGAGGCAGGAAGTGGCAGAGTATCCCCAATCCTGGGGCATAAAATAACAGAAAATCATGCCCCACTGGCCACAAGCAAATGACAAGGTGCAGCGGTTCATGAGAACCATACACAAAATACTAACGATTGCTCAAAACCCAAACCACTCCCTGGAAAGAGCCATTTACTCTTTCCTGATGGAATATTGTCCACCATCTCACACTACCACTGGTGTAGCCCACAGTCAGGTCTGCATGGGACAGACTGTGAGAGAGAGTATTACCCACCATCACAAGTTGGCCCCTGGTATTCTATAGAACAGCAAAGTCTTAAAGAAAGGGCAGGCCACCAACAGGAAATGCAGTTTAAAGTGCTCGGCATCCCCCATCCATCCAGGTAAGAGACCTAGTGCTGGTCAAGGACAGATACCAAGGAAGTAAATTTCCGATGGCCTTTGAACCAGAAGTGTGGCAGATGGTAAGGCGACACAGCGTCATGGTCACCACTCAGAAAGGAAGTGAGGAACATTGTGTTTTTCAAGAAGTATGAAGGGTCTCAGCCAGACAAGTCATCTGCCACCTCTCCAGAGTAGCCAAGAGCAGAAGAGGGCAACAGGGACAGTGAAACAGAGGAGTTAGAGGACCCCAGCCTGCCAGTGTCTCCTGCAATTGAGCAAGCAAGGCCAGTCACCAAGGAAAATCCAGTCACACATTTCACTCCGTCAGTCCCAGATCTTTGCAGGAGAAAGTGCGAGAGGGAAGATCCTGGTCCCACCTATGCCTGAACCTGGCACCTTCTAGCCTCCTCCTGGACTCCTGGTTTAATGCACAGCAACTGTCACTGGGAAAAGGGCCAACTCGTTGATCCACAGGACTTGTCTGAGAACTCAGTCTGAATTATCTAATTTTGTTGCATTTGTTTACATTTGTTTGTTTATTTGGAGCTTGGGGAGCAATGTAATGTCAAACTCACTCCCGGAGTGAAGGGAGTGAGTCAAGTGAGAGGGGTGGTCAAGCTGGACTCCCTTATGACGACTCCCATATGGTTGTGCCCACATACATATTATACCACAAGAGGAGTGCCATTACTACAATTGTGCCGACTTGCGAGGCCCGCCAGCACCACACTACAGGCAGATGGGTGTGTTGCAATATCAATGGATTTTTGTTCCATTACAGAAGACCGACTCCTCAGCTCCTCTCAGCACCCCCCAATTCCCCCCCTCCCAACTGGATGAGGGGGAGAAATCCAGAAGCTGTTGTGGGAGTAGCAGCCACAGCCCCACTAGCCTGCTCAAAGCAAGGAGTATGATGAAAGACAGGCGTTCATGGAGAGGTGCTATTCATAGATGCTATAGGCAAGACAGCCTCCATATTAGCCCTAAAGGTCTGATTGTACAGCTTCATGTTTACATAAAATGGTAAACACAAGCTTTTAAGGAAACCCATCTCTACAAGAAAATGTGACTGGCTTCACAGGAAGGTGTAATTTCAATAATACTGTCTCCCACCTCTCTGAAAAATTCCAATGTCAGTTGGGTATCTCTACATCTGTGTGTTTTGGAATGTAGTTGCTGACAATATAAGCATAGTAGTACAATTTGTTATGCATTATTTGTTGTCTAAACACTATGAGTTTGTATGACACGGCAGTTTACAGCTTTATTTTTGCTTCTGAGTAATAGGCAGCCTGTTTTATAGCAACGTTCTCAGCAAACTTGAGGGCAGGAACTTTCCAGCAGTTTGTCTGTCAATAGCAATCTTTTAACACTTATATACTGGTATATTTTCAGGTCAATATACAGATGAAACCATACAAACCTTAAATTTTAAATTCACAAAATTAGTAGTGGTAGTGGAATTATCATCACACATCCTATGCTCCTTGGGAACGTCACACACATGACCCTCTCCCTTACCATGATCTGTCACCAGCCTACATTTTTGCTGCTGAGAGGGTATGGAGAAGGGAAAGTAGAAGCAATTATTGCTGTTAGTCCAGTTTATTTTCACCTCCTGGAGGAACTTCTTCAGGGCTACAACTTGTGATCATAGAACAAAAGTCATTCCTGGTGGCTTTAACCCAAATTAAATTTGTATAATGGAATACTAGCACTGAAGAAGTTGCTCCATTAAAAAGGAACTAAATGTGTTGTGTTTTTTTTAATTGTTATGGAAAAAGAATAAAGATATTTGAAATCTATTGGAGACTGGTATGTTTGACTCTTGAAACTACATGACGTAGTGAATTCCAGTTAAGGGGGTGGTGGAGTTGCATCTAAACCTTTCTGTTGGAAATGTTAAGGAAGTGGGGTATTTGGATTACCACAGCTCCATTTGTAAATTGTTCAGTGCTTTCACTTCCTGGCGCTGCTTTCATGACCCTTGGGGCAAAGGGTGCTTCCAAATTACCAACTAGCTCTCTCATAAGGTGTAGGTGCAATATTAAAGGTTTAATAGCCTTTCATGGGAGCAGGAGAAGGGGAGGTATAATTTCCACAAATCGACCTTGGTAGCTACCATAACTTCACACAGCCTTCGGCCCTCCAATAACATCGTCTACATGACCTTGAACCCTGTTTGATTGTTCGTTTTATTTTTAATGCTTTGTACTGAAAACCTAAGACTTTAGCTAATTCTGTAACAGAAACTGATAGCTGGAAAAAACCCTAAATTATTACATTTGAGAAAGTTTAAAGTATACTTACGTTTAATAAGTCTATACCCAGATGTGTTTTTCGATAGGGTGTGATTAATGCTTGCCGTGGTGGTTGTCCCAGAGCAAGAGAGAGACAGAAAAGGGAGAAAGAGTTAGTTAAACAGTGAGAAAGGGAGAAAGCAGGGGGGTGAACTGTCTGGAAGAATGGGAGACAGCAAGTGTAAGGTGATGGGAGAAAGGTATGAAGTAGAATCAAGACTAGGCAGTCTTTACATTCGACATCCCGAGCATTGAGCAGTGAAAAACTTTGGGTCCATGCATGTATTTATTCACAGATCACATCCTAGCACACAGAGATTGCAGAAAGCAAGATAACGTCTGTCATTGCTGTTTCTTATGGTGCCTATGAGGTGTTGGCAAATTATTGCACCTGCCCTATACCCAAAAAGTAGATTTCATAACCAGACCCATTGCTACATAGCCACTCTCTCAGTCCACGGCTTATCTCTTTTCTCAGCCTGTGATAAACCATTAAGTGTATGTGATGTCCCTATAAGCAAGTATGAAACATATACAACTTGGTAGATTGCTCTAGCAGTTCTGATTTTTTTTCTTTTGATTGCTTCTCATTTTTTTGGTTCCTCCTTGAATTCAGGACTACGATGCAATGGTGAGGCTGGTGGAGACGCTTGAAATGCTTCCCACGTGCGACCTGGCGGACCAGCATAACATTAAGTTTCACTACGCGTTTGCACTCAATAGGTAAGATACTTTCTATGTGCCTGTGTTATGAAAATTTACATAAACCTCTCAAAACGGGTACTTATAAAATAATTCTTGCTTTCTTTCCAAACCTATGCTTGGCTAATTCTACTGGGAACTGTTTTAGGTAGAACATGTTTACTGGGCAAATTTCCCACAGAAAATGAAAAGAAACAATAGGCCAGTTTTATAGACCTGGCACTCCTCTTAGCCAAAGGTTGCAAAACAGTGGCAGGCGAGTGCCCAAGCAGGTCCACAATACCTACTCTGGCTGTGCGACTTGTGGAAATGGGTAGGAGCTGAATTTTTTGGTATTCACCAGGCAGCAAAGATCTGGGTCTTCCTTTGGATCGATAGAAGACTGAGGGTCCCTTCCCGAATGATTGACAATGATGTGGACAAAGGGGCTTATGCTGTGCCAACAGTTACCCCATAATAGCATAAAGCCACGAGTAGTTGTTAAATAACATGACAGTATGATATAACATTAAGGTGTTTTAATCCTTCTGTGTGGAAAATAGGTTGAACTATCAACTGCTGTATTTTTCTGCACATACAGTTATTGCTGTTTTTGCTGGATATATATATAATATCTATATATATGTGTGTGTGTGTGTGTGTGTGTGTGTGTGTGCATATATATATTTATATATATACTCACTAACACACATCGTCTCCCTTTAACCAGATACAGAAATATTACAAACAAGGCCCAAACAGTAAACCCAAAATACGTCAGGAATAGAAATTAGTACAATTGTTTATTAAAACTTTTTTTTCGTTGTTATCCTATATTTCTTTTTTGTAAAAAAAAGGACTGTTAGAAACAATTCAGAATTTTACTGGTATAAAATACTTCATTAAAAAAACATTACAAAAAAGTTAAAACATCACATTTAAAATAATATTGAAATTCAACAGTCATAGTTTACTGAAATAACTAGAACTTGTGCCCCCACCATGACTAATATTGCTGGCAGTTATGTTATAAATGATGTCATTGAACATTTTATGAGTGATGCAACCTGTGAGGTCATAAGTAGTAACCATTTAGTGCATATATAAAGGAGGTGCAAGAGGAACAAAATGATTTCCGAAAGATACCACAGTTTTGAGGGGACAGATAGATTTTAGTCCTGCGAACTCCTAGTTCAAGCATTTTGATTCATGTGAGTTAAGCATATTAAACCTATACTTAACCATTTATACTTGCTGTGTTGATATTTTGTACTCAATATTTTGCCTAAGATATAATGGTAGGGCAATATTCCCTATTCAAAATTCTGCACCTCCACCTTTCTGTAAGTCACAATGTCAAGCATTTGGGGCCCAGTTCTCAAAGACCAGTAAATCCACAACCTTTAAAGTAGTCCTACAAACAGGTAATGATTTACTCATTTTGGGAATTCGCAAATAATTCCAGTAGTACCCCTGGAAAGCTGTACCAGGTGCAGGTTTCCAGCAATTGTACAGGGAATGTCATGTGACGTATTGCCTGGGCTCCCATTTCTCCAATGTGTAATTCTTTATTAGCGTACAATTTATTACTCAGGTAATGCACTACGCAATGCAAACACACCTCTTTTTAATTTCCTTTTTTTTCTCCACTGGGAATCATTTTTCAGCACCTTCCCCCAGGATCTACTCCAGGTTTGGAGGTGAGCGATTCTCCTTGCCATCTTGAAATTGATGTTGCTCCAGCCATTTGCTGAAGTAAATATCTGGCCATTTCCAAATGGGAAAGAGTTGGATCGGAGTTTGTGAATGTCCACAAAGGTAGATGCTTGTTGATGTTCATAAACTACACCTTGTTCCACCCAATTTCCACTCTTTGAGTGTAAGGTATCACGCCACACTCATCCACACTTATGGTAGAGAACTGCATAGCAGTAAAACCATGTAGGCCTGCTATTATTCTTTTTGTGAACTGAATTTCTGGCCGGTGTAAATTAATGTTTTTTTTCAGATGTAAAAGTATGTTCACAGCCAGAAATTCCTTTATGAACAGAGCTCTTGGTGAGGCTTTAGCCACAACCGGACGTTTTAGGCACATGCCCATGTTTTCAGTATCAGCAACGAGTGGCTTGGATGCTCTTCATTCATTCTGCAGACATCAGTGTCTTTACACTAACAATTGTGATGAAGAACGGTTTGGCTCTGATGGATTGTAGTGCATCTTTCCGAAGTAAGACACATCCCTTTTTGGGTGATTTTCAGACTCCTTTTATATAGGTTTAAATTTATAAATAGAAAATGGTGGATCACAGCAACAAGCCTCTATAAATGTTACTTTTCTTATTTGTCTTTCTTCCAATGAATTGATGTTATCTTAGAGGAGATTCATAACGCACATATTGCCCTCTAATGCCATTTTATATCACTTCTGTTCTGTGGAGTACTTTATACAATTCTTCTTGGTATTCTGAATTTACTGATTGATAGATACTAATTCAATTTCCGAATTTGGCTAGTCTGATTCACAGATTAGAACGTGCATAACCCTACCACCAATGAGGTGTAAAAACAAATTGGTATTTCTCACTGTAGGAAAATAGGTTACTGCTTGGTGAGTGAAACCCTACTCAAGCAGTAGCCATAACTCTTGTTAGAGTAAAACACAAGCAAACCCCAAATTAACCTGTGCTTTCCCTCTGGTGGCTTAGCACAAAAGCAGTCAGGCTTAACCTAGAGGCAATTTGTAAATAATTTATGCAGCACCTCAAACAGTAATAAAGTGAAAACACAACACAAGAAAATTCCCACCCCAATTTAGAAAAATAGAGTAAACAATAAATTATTTGATACCAAAATTACAAAAATCTAATTAATAGAAACAGAGATATGCAATTTTAAAGATTTAGGTAAAAATAGTGCTTATAAGCACAAAGCGCCAACTCTGGTTATCTGGTCCCACCAGACTGGGACAAAGTTACAAGTTCAGGCCAACTGCGATGGAGCGTGGGCCGTATAGAGGGGCCATGTTAGGCCTGCTGAACAAAGTACCTTAAATCCTGCTTGCAGAGTGTTGTGCGGTCCTGCGTTGAGGATGCGTCGCAGAGCAACGGTTCTAATGAGCTGCGGGCTGCGATGTGAGGTGCTGCATCGAGGATGCATCATGCAGCAGTGATTCGAGGAAACTCTGGGCTGTGATGCGAGGTCCTGCATCAAGGATGTGTCACACAGCGGTGATTCCGAAGAGTTGCAGGACTGCGATGTGAGGTCCTGCATTGATTAGGCATCACGCAGTGGAGGTTGGAAGAGCTGCAGGGTCCTGCGTTGGGGATACATTGTGTAGCTCAGTTCCATTGTGGAGCTGCAAGAAGATGCATTGGTTCTGCCCAAAAGTCCACAGCTGGCCTGACAGAACACCTTCAGGCCCACTTACAAGGGTCCAGGACTGGGGTGGCACCACTTGGGAGGGGTCGGACTCACAGCCAGCAGATCCAGGCACATGGTTCAAAGTGGTTGGAGCCTTTTTTGTACATAAGGTTATGATCAGGAGGCCTGCCAAATAGCCATTGGATTCCTTCTGGTGGTCCTGGACTCAAAGATGCAGGTCCAGTCCTTTTCACTCAGGCAGCAGGGCAGCAGACAGCAGGACAGCAGAATAGCAGTCCTTCTTGCAGCAGCGCAGTACAGCAGTCTGTCTGAGTTTCCACATGTCCAGAGGTGTACTGAAGAGTTGGGTCTGGGAGTCCAATATTTATACTCGGTGAAACCTATGAAGTAGGAGAAGGTTCTGGAGGTTTCCATCCCCAGAGGTGTCTGAAATGTGTTGCCTCCCTGCCCTGGACCAGGCTAATCTGAGGGCACAAAAGACTAGCATGGAACCCTTTGTGAGTGTGCTGAGGCAGAGCCTTTGTGATGTGCAAGTGTGGTAGTTGACATCTTCTCCCCCATCAAGATAGATATTGTCCATCCTGCCAAAACCTAGTCCCCCTTTGTCTCATTGTGAGGGAGCAATACAGAAAGACCAACTGTCAGCTACACCTAGTCATGGGACACAGGATACAGGTTGCAGGCACCAAATAGTTGAGACAAGAAAATGTCAACTTTCTAATAGTGGCATTTTCAGAAATTTGACTTAAAATCTGACTTTACTGTTAAAGAGGATTTTAAATTACAATTCTTTAGACACCAAACTCAACAATCCCATCTGCTCCAAATTGAAAGTTATCACTCACTAAATGTAATAAGGTAATCCAATGTTATCCTATGTGAGAGGTAGGTCTGGCGGGAGTGAAAAACAAATCTAAGAGTTTTCCACTACCAGGACATATAAAGGTTAAAAATACATGTCCAACTTTTTAAATACACTGCACACTGTCCTATGGGCTGTTCAGTGCCTACCCTAGGGGAGACTTATCTGCATTAAAAAGGAAGGTTTAGGCCTGGCAAAAGGTTTTTTGTGCCAGGTCGAAATGACAGTTTAAAACTGCATACACAGGCTGTAATGACAGGCCTGAGACATGTTTAAAAGGCTACTTTAGTAAGTGGCACAATCTATGCTGCAAGCCCACTTGTAGTATTCAATTGACCGGCCTTGGGTATATGTAGTACCCCTTTACTAGGGTCTTATAAGTAAATTAAATATGCCTATTCCTAAAAGCCCAAAAAATTGATTCTGTAATCAAGAGGGTGAAGGGAAAAAGTCTGGGGATGACCCTGCAAAGAGTACCAAGTCCAACACTCACATTGATGATAAGTACATATATATCCTTACGGTAAGAAAGGCAATTTATTTTAGTAATTGTGATCTGTGGCCACTGCCTTTTGCCTTTACGCCTTATGACTATGAAGCCGTCCGAGAAGTAAGAATTTAAGAAAATGGTATGGTGGCAGAGTTGGTGTCCTACTCTGCCAAAGGGGCCAGTAACGAAAGCTACCTGCCACATCAAAATGGCAATATCTGTTTTAACACAGCAAACCATGTGTGATTCACCTAGAGATTTCAACCATCGACTGCATCAAAAATCTCCTGGTGAATCACTGGAAAAGAATTGAGGAATTAATAGGAAAATTGTCTGTGGTATTCCCAATTTCACTGGTAATTCTTCATTCTAAGGAGGTTTACCGGCCTACTCTTGTAATCTAGTTTTTCAAACTCCCTTCCTTTACTACCCTGCCCCATTCAGAGTTACTGGTATCTCTACTATCAGTGAGATCACAGGGGAAGAGGCAATGAAATACCAGGAGGAATAACAGGGCAGTTGGAATGAGAACCTAAATGTGTCTGATGGGTGGTGGATGGGGCTGACGAAAAGATCACAGTATGTCTGTGATGAGGTGTGAAGCCAACTGAGGTCAAGCCACAAACTTTACTTACTCAGATTTCAAAAATCAAAATTGCTCTATGAAGTCAAACTACTGCAACATGAAGAAAGTGACCCAATTAGGGCCACCCCGGTCACTCATGACCACCTCTCAGTCTTCCATACAAATGAAGAGTCGGTCAGACAGTAGAGAATGCAAACCAAAGTTAATTATTAGTATGCGCTCGAGCGGAGTCCAGTCTGACCAGCCTCCTCAGATAGCTGCCAAGGGACTGACCCCCGTCCACAAGGTAAAGTCAGATATACATTTCCAACACCCCTAAGACCCGCCCAGACTGGAATTTTCCAGCCTGGGCACTGATGAACAAAGGAGGTACAGAAGGATGGGCTACCATCCTGAGACTGGGTACACACTATCTTAGCTTCAAGGTTGCTCAGCCCGTGCCCGTCTCTCTGATAGTGGGAGCAGGGCTACCTACAAGGAAAGGCATGCAAAAACAGAACGAGCTATTCATTAGTGTAGCGAAGCTCAACCTTGAATAATAAAAAGAAACAATTGAGGCTGCTTTCTGCTGAGGCAGACAGTATGAGACAGAAGCTTCATTTCGATCATGGCACAAAATGGCGGCTGAATACAAAATGGTGCCGTAAATGCTAACTTAACTCGCACAATGCTAGAAGGAGTCAGCTAGACACATTTTCAGTCCAACAAACATCAGTCAGCTCATTGTTTTGGAAAAGATCAACTGCTCCATTCTGGTTGACTAAACAAGCATTGTCTAGGCCAAAATTCTCTTCTTGAATATGGAGACCTAGAGTCTTTTTGGCTCCTTACTATGATAAACACGAAGTAATATTTTAAAGGAACCCTGTGGAGTTTAAGGGGAAGCTGTTTTGTGGAGGTTAATGAGAGAAGACAATTTGTTATGTATGTCTCTCATAGAGAGCCTTTAGTGTAGATACCAGATTCTGAATCTGGTTTCTATGTGCTATGGAGTAAAAATAGTGGAAAAACCCCAAAAGTTTGCACTTTTTGGTTTTCTCAGGTATGCATTTTTTCCCCTGTGATCCCCCCACCATCTTTAGGTTTCCAGGGACCAGACTAAAGCGACAGAATGGTGGTTGAAGCTTGCGGGCAGCACTGTTACTCCACCAATTGCCACGTTCCTTGTCAGCTGAGGATCTATGTAGACCTTAGCTGACATGGAAGTCTGAGCTGCACGGATTGGCTGTCAAAGAGTTTATCAGCACAATAAGGGATTTGAAGCGGTGGCGTCGTAGGAGGAGGGAAGCTAAAAAGGGTGGTGTGGGAGCTCAGCTCTCCTTATACATTTGATGTAACTCAGAACCCTGTGTGGAAAAACCTTCATGATACTCACAGTTACTCATCTGAAATTGTAAATATTCTGGTTATGTTCCTATACTTAGATGGCAGGAAAGCTGTGCAGGTCATGAATTTCTGTCCCAGCAGATTCATGCAGCCTTTTACACTTCAAGGGATGTAAAATGAGTGCAGCCCTGGGTACCAAGTTGGCTCTGTTTTTTGACCCCTGTGCAAACCCAGGTTTGTGCTGGTCTCAAAATTCTCAGTTGGGTGGAATTTTTAGCACCCAGTAATTTCTGGGTGTGTTGAATAGCTCACTTTTCTGTTAAATTTCGGGATTTCAAACCTGCTGGAATTTAATGAGTGAAATCAGTCTGGTATTTAGCATAACATTCGGATGTTGGTGCGATAAACATCAAAATAAACTCGGAAAAGGTGCTATGTATTTCACCCGATAATTGTCGGATTTGTCGGATTATATCAGATGTGTTAAATAGCACCTACTCTTCTGACCCACTCATTATCAGAGCTTTGCTGCTTATAGCAGTTTGAACCAAGGCGGAGCATCTTGTGTCAGTAGTACTGCACTTTAAGCTCACATCGGAGCACATCATGTTTTAAGTTGGTCTGGGCCGGACTGGCTGTAGCGGGCATCAGGTGTTTCCCCTTGAGGCTGGAGGGGTGGGGGTCGATTCTGTTATTGGGCGTCTGTTTTGCAGTGGTGCTGCAATATCGGCCCCCAGTAACAAAAGCAGCAGTGCTTCACACTCCCACACCCCCTCCCCCCACCACTCCCCAAAACCCTCCCCGGGCTGGGCTGACAGAATTGCCAGGGCTGTTTTGTGTTCCCAGTCCGGCCCTGCTCTAAGAGCTGTCTGATAAATGCTTTGTGCCTGTCTGACTTTTTATGTGAGGATTTTCACATGAATTTATTCTGTCTGTTGTTGTATGAAATTACACATTAAGTGCCCCCTTACAGAACAGGGACAATACATTCATGTGAGATTACCTGCATTTTGCTGTACTCACAAAGACAGTGTCATCTTGACACCTTATTTCTGCTTTGATCTGTTTTTATGCTTATTACTGCTTTGAAATAACTGGAATTATATAGAAAATGTGAAGCCACCTTCTGTGTGAACAAATGATGCGGAAGCAAACCGCAACTGCCAATAGTAGTAATGCATGACATATAGGACTGAGTCGATTTTAATATAGTACTCACATCCTTAAAGGAGGGAGAGATCGATTCATCGACGTACGGGAGGGGTGGGGTGTCATACAAGCAGGCGTAGATTGACGTTAGCAAACACGGAAGTGCAGGTGTACTGAGCCCTGCAGGGGACGGACTTGGGGAATTTCTGATGGGTGAAATGCATAATTTAAATCTTCATGCACTGAACGAGCGCCTCAATCCTGGTGATCCAGCCAATTACAACAGCATTAAAATGCCCTTTAAGACTACATTTGCATTTTGCTGCCTCTGTCTGTATATTGTTCTTTTTTTGAAGACACCCCTACCATCAACAATGATCTTCATCTACTGTGTGTAAAGTTAAATATTTTGCGTAGGGTTGGTGAAAAAATGCATACATTGAGGTGGTGAATGGTGTAGGGCAACTTAATACATCAAAAAGAGGCTTTACTTGGTTATTAGAAAATGGGTCTCAGTGGCATGAATGCTTCCTCTTGGAGTAAGTTAGTGGATCTATTTCAGGGATTGAGCACCCATAGGAAAATGTGGTCAAGATTTTCTGATGGCAAACTTAGGAGCCATAGCTCCCGGTTTTCAAAACCTTTAGAATCAGAGAGGTCAATTTTGAAAAAAAATTATATAAGAAAGTGAAGGAAGCAAAAGGGTGTGTGGCTGTATGTTATAAAATCATCCTTTTTAAAGAATTCGTATCAGAAAGTGGTTTATGAAACACAGATTCTGTTTAGTGGCAATCAATGGCAACATATTTAGGATCTGGAAACAAGCTGAATCCAAACATTTCTGCATATTTATTAATTCTTTAGATTGTGACTCTTCATTAGGAAAGGTATGTTCAATTGCCTCTGAGGCATGTAGGGACCACATCTGGGGGTTGTATTCTAACGCTGAGACTTAGGCAAAGAAAAACCTGAAACCTCAACAGCAGCAGTTGAAGAATGTACCATGATATTGCCAGTTGTAGAGTGTATGAATGTGTGTTTTGCTTTGGACTCAGTGAGCTCTGTCAAGAATAGAGGGTGCAGTAAGAGTCGTTTAAATCAGTATGTTAAATGGCGCTCCTGAGCCAAATGGTTTGCCAGCTGCCTGTGGGACTAGTGATAATATGAAGGCCAGTACCCTTTTGTGGACTATTCAATCACTATTCCATGATACACTAGTATACGTCAGGCAGGTGGATCAGGGCTGGCTTTAGGGCTGCGCGACCGCTGCTGCTGCACTGGGCGTTGACTTGGGGAGGGGGCGCTGACCTCTTGGGGGCACTATGTTTCGCAATAATTTAAGAATTAAAATCACCTGCTGCAGAGTTCCTTGTGCGTCCAGATTTCAGGCAGCAATACAAATGTCAAGATAACTCTTGTAATTAATGTTCCTGCTAGAGAGAAAGATCGTAGTTTGTCTGGTGGCAGTTTTGACTCACCATAAAGTAGCGCAGAGAGTTAATATGCCTGCTGCAAAGAACACATACCGTGCAGATCACAGATCTATATTTTAGGTGGATTACTGCTTTTGTCCTGCTTTTGTTACCGCAGCAAACGGTCATCAAAGAGCGGCATGCAAACTGCATAAAACAGGTTAGGATGTTATGGTTTTTCCCCAGACTTTCATTATCTATTCCTAATGTTGATAAAAACGGTTTGTTTGGGTAGATATACCATCTTATCAGTAAATCCGGCCTTTACCAGTGCATTAAAACAAATGAAATGTATGTGAGAGAGGGGCTATGGAGAGATGAGGGCCACTTTTGCCCGGTGGTAGTGAGGGAATCTGAGGAGGAATTCATGGGGGAGGGCACCAAAAATAATTGTCACACTGGGATCCACCAGCGCCAAATCCAGCCCTGAGGTGGATGGTGAAGCCATCTCCCGATGTATAACCATCTCCAGGTGTGTCAAGTAGGGATGTGAGCTGGTCCTGTTGTGCATTAGCTTCTACAATGCTGATTTAAGCAGGTATTTTTCAGGTAGTCACAGATCGACCGGTGCTGGTTACTCACCATCTTCCATTCCTTCAGTATGTGGACACTGTAATCTTTGTGGTAACAAGGATGGCTCTGTTGTGGGCTGTGAATTCTCTGGAACTTTTTTAAGTTTTGATAATAAACTGGATGTTAATCACAGTAAGACAATATTAAATCTATACTTACCTCAATAGACTTAATCTCATGATGTTTTGATAGACAATATTCTGGCAATTGTTTGGTATAATGATATCTAAAACTAGCTATTGACGTGGGATAATGAAAGGATATTAAACTTTAAAGCAATTTTTATGTGAGTGGGTGAGATTCATGAAAGAGGCTGTTGCTCTCTGTCTAAATGTACCCAGTAGCAAGTTTGGTACTTTTTTTTAGGTTAGTAAAGAATGAATGTAATGAGCCTAATGATTTAGTTATATATTACTGTAAATAGTTGTGTATATTTATATTTTTGATTGTTATAGTTTTTAGTAACAGACAATGCATTTTATTCTACTGTAGAAGGTGATAAGTTTGGTCCCATATTAATGCCATAAGACAGTCATGCTAATGCATGCAATAGCTTAATAAAACCTGCCACTTACTTAATACGGTCCAGTTATGATATCGCTACTTCTTATGATAAAAATGTTATGTTGTGTTATGTTATTTTACATTAGTTTATTGGCATATTTATAGCATTAGTATCAAATGAACAAAAGAAGAATAAGAAGTGCACCCCGTGAGCAGAAGACCATTGTTCTTTTTTCTAGTGACATAGGCTGACATTAGTGCATCAGTCTCAGTTCAGTGCTACAGAAAGGCACCTGCATGTTACCACACATTTAAACAATATATCCAGCATTGAAAGGAACATTTATTAAACTTCTGAAAATATTTGTTTGCAACAATTCACAAGCTGTGCGGCATTACAGATTCAACCTATATTCATTTAATTTACATATCTGTAACTGGAAGATCTTATGCATCAGTGAGAGCAAGAACCCAAGTACTAAAGCAAGTAGCATACTTTGATGGAAACCACAAAATTACTCCCAACAGTTGAAGAAAAAAATGAGAAAGTGTTTGTCTATGTTTGATGACTTTCAATACTCTATTGGGGATGTTCCGGGTAATTTGGGGTTCCAGTGTAGTCCTAGTTTCGTTATATTTACAATATTTGCCTTTTCTTGTACCCCCCGTAACACACATGCACATGCATACACACACACACACACACTTCACAAGGCTTCACAAAAAAATGGTAGCAAATGTGAGACCCATTTTTTTAGAGGCCCTTACGTGTTCACCTCAATAATATGCTTTGACTGGAGTTGCTTTATAGAAAACATGAGGCATTCTTGATGGCTGAGGTCCAGTGACTGGAGTCGATTCTCCCCTAGGACAGCCAAGCAGGATCTCACACACTTCTTTAAAACCCACCCATCCTGATTGGCAGCTACAGTTCTGAAATACTGCACACGCCTAAATCAGCAGGTCCTCTTGCCAGTGGCTTCTCTCCATCTCCTGTACCTCGCATATTTGGAAGACTGGATTTGACACAGTGGACCCATGGAATCTGTCCACCTGTGGTCTGAATGTGGCCTAGTGTCATGCCATCCGTCCCTTAAGTCCCTAATATCTGATCCATCTGCCAGGACAGAGCCCCACTACTCTGAGGGGTCCTCCCAAAAGGAGATTTTCGGTTTCTCCTACTCCCAATTCCAGGCTGGACAGGTTCATGATCCAACAAGATAGCCTTGTGGGCAACACAGCTGTAAGCTATGCACTCTCAGCTCTCTTAAAGAAACAACTACTGAACTCTCTGTATTCCTCAAACCTTTAAGACAGTGCTTGATTTGTATGAAGAATAAGCATAGGGGTCCAAAGTGTGTCTGCCACCAGTGCTGCAGAATTTACAGGTTGCTGAATATTTAGGCTTCCTACTCTTGATTCCACCTCATGCTTCTTTCTTCCACCTTGCTAAATTTCCAGTCTCTTTATCTCACTGTTGCATTCTTCCTTTGTCCTCTTTCTCCCTTTTTGGCTTTTATCTGTCATGCTCAGGGTCATAGTCTGGTGAAAAATAAGTCCTGATCTCCAAACATGGGTGCTGCTGCCTACCACCTGCAACCAATAGCACAAATTCAGCACTGGATACACTTGCATTACGGCCACTCCCCCAGGGGCCCATACCAATCATATCAATGAACATCTCTGTCATTCACGCCGCTCTTGGTTTCAGGGGTCCTTGCTTACTGAGAAGAGATACATTATTATGCTTCCACCTCAGTCTCTAAACTGTGGCTTACCTTGGGTCTTGCCAATTAGTGCCCCTGCTGTACTCATTCTCTGCAGTCTTCATTATCATCGTCGCAGTAGGATAGACCATGATGTAGCAGCTAAAGTAGGCCTGTAGGGGTGAGAGGTCTATGAATAATACATAAACATTTGTATCTTACTCTTTGTTCACCAAAATCCAATGGGGCTCCTGTATGGCTTCTGAAACCAGATTTTTCAATCAGTTCCACACACACGCAACCTCAGCATTCTGTACTGCCGTCTGAATACTGATCAGTCTCTTTTGATCTCTAGGGTTCCCATAACCGAGGTGTGAGTTCAAAAGTGAGCTCAGGCTGCAGATATAATTAATGATTTGTTACAGCCTTAATAACTGGTAAATGGTGTTCTCCATTGGGCGCTCGACCATGAGACTCGTAGTCTTGTCAAAGTGAATACTGAGGTTCCTGATTTTTGAGTCTGAGTACCCTTTTTTTTCGAAATGGTAATTTCTCCTCTTACATTAAAGTTTAACAAAAACTTTTTCCTGGTAGCTGACG
Organism: Calotriton arnoldi; assembly: GCA_963921515.1. NCBI lineage: Eukaryota > Metazoa > Chordata > Amphibia > Caudata > Salamandridae > Calotriton > Calotriton arnoldi. The sequence continues at coordinate 668,100 of CAWUFW010009134.1, forward strand.
ATAATCACCTCAGTTTTTGATGCCGTGACCTTAAGCCTACTAATATTATCTTTATCCATACAAACTTACGCAGATTTGATTTTTGTTGAGCATGATAGCAAAAGAACACATTCCAGAGTGGAAATGTTTACTCATACCGGCAATGGACATTGTTTAAATAAGGTGAAGAAGGTGGCATTCTTCATCATAAGGCCCACATTTCACAGAGGTAAGTGATTGCTAAGTCAGACGGGCTCCATGATGCTAAGGAGTGCTTCGTGGAGCCTCCCAGATGTCATTTATTGACTCCAATGATTAGGCTAATTTCCGATTTAATGCCACTATTTGCTGCCTATATGTTGAAATTGTGATACTAGCCTTATGCCTCTCTGTTCATGGAGAGCTGGAGGGACCATTTCATGAAAAAATTACCTCACGTTAGACCAAAACTTCCTTTGTTCCTGGGTCCTTGAATGTGATGTTCAAATTTATCAAAGGGTATATTCTTGCTTTTACTCTCTTGGTCAACATGTTTCTGCCTTTATATTAACCCACTAAGGAACTATGGCTTTTGTCAAGATCTTGGTCCCTACACCTACACTACCATCGATTTACATATGGATGTGTAGTGTCTGGGCTCAGTGCTTGGTAATCTAAATCTAAAGATATGTGCAAGAAAAAGTTAAGAATACTAAATTAGTACTTTGATTTGTTGATCTGGTTCATCAGAGAGATGTTACGCCCAACATTTGGGATGTAACACGATGAGGGATGCCAATAGGCTCCGTGGGTGAGTGGGAGCCAGTACATCTGGGTGGCTCATTAGATGAAAATGGACGTGGATATTCACTTAGTGGTTTGGCCAATGCTTTCCCTGATATTTTAGCTTACTACTTGCACCCATAACTTAATATGAATAAGGAAGCTGGTGAGACATTTATATTGGCTATCGCGACCATCAATGCTAATGATGGTTTGAGGGTCATCGCCATTAGATTTATACTTAAATGGTTCTTACTCGCCACCCAGTGGCACCAAAGGTCAAATGTAAAAGTTAAATAGACTTGGGAATAGTGTGCATTTTTGTGGGATGCCACAGTGAAATTTTATTGGGGTAGATTCAGAGGAGCCCATCTTGAACTGTGCAGTGTTTTGATGTCAATAAGGATGTTAAGCATGACGTAACTTTCCCCTTGATCCTGCTAACTGTCTTAAGACATCTAACCACGACAATGTGGTCTACTTTATCATATACAGCAGACAAATAGAGGAGGTTCGATATTGCAACGTGCCTATAGCTAATGAAATCTTGACGGTGACTTTTGTGTCTTATCGGGCTGTCTCTGTACCATGGTGGGACTGGAACCCGGACTGATGAGTGACTTGTCCATGATGCATTAAGCACTGGGTCTGGCTTGTAATGGGTTTTCTTTAGTGGGAACCCCTTTCCAAAATTTCTGGACATGTATGCTCATGTTTTTTGCCACCAATGTTTGCATGCCAGTGTAACCAACCATTGGCAAAACCAAGATCTCGCCTATTTATAAAGCCAAGACCTACTGGCTTTGGCATTGCATATTTGTACACGTGCTTAGCACAATATTGGGAACTTTCATTTGTTTTCTGAAACTGCATGCCAACAATTAGGTGCCGGTAAAAATCTTGTGACACGTAATAAAAGTAGAATAAAAATTGAACAAAGCAAAAAATAGAAAGAAAAAAGAGAAAGTGTGATCGAAAAGAACCTGACTTTTACTGTGTCAAGTAATAATGTCTCAAAATACACCAAGCCTGATGGTTGTCCTCAAATGCCCACCAAATCTGACGAGCCTGCTGTGCGATGGAAAGTGCATCAAGTATTTAAAACGGTCATAAATACATTATTTGTAGATACATACTTTGGTAGTTAAGGTGAAGGTCTTTTAATTGACTGGTTTCCGAGTTGTCAACCATCGTGTGTACTCAGGCCGACTGCTGTGAGTCGCTCTTATTTGTTTTTATGTGAGGCTGGAGCTGTCGTCCCTTTAGCTCGTCGTTTATGTTAGCACCTGTTTCAAGAGCCATATGCTTTACGGCGGCTATGTCAACTTTGCTTTTTAAAGCAAGAGTGACTCACAACGTTATCACTCATACTTGGTAATAGGACCCCAGAGGACATGTTTGGAAAGGATAACCATGTAGTAAACTGTTGATGACAGCTGCTTTTAGTCGGAGGTCACAGCTCACACAGCATGGTTTCCTCTCCAAGAGCGAGCGACAAGTGAACATATATCTCTGGTTACAAAATAAATCCCAACCGAGCCTTTGCAAAACATCCAAGGGTCTTTTTCAAAAAATGTCTGAAAAGGATTTGCCTGTGTTTTCCTTTTATTGTAATCTCACAGTTTAGTGTGCACGTTGATAAAAAAAACAGAAATCCATGTAGTCAGTGGATTGTATAATTTCTGTAAAAAACAAACGAAATCGACGAAAAAAGCTGTGCGAGTTGTATTTTATGTACTTAGCGGCTTATTTATGAGAGGCTTGAGCTGCCGGAGCTTAATTTTTTTGATGCACCGGCGGCGCAAGCCTCTCAATTATATCTATGAGGCGACACCCTGCGTGGCTGTGCATGGCCTCATAGATGTGGAGTAAGGCAAGGCAGCACAAGTCGCTGCATTGCCTTACTTTGCAACAAGGAGGCGTTCCATGTGCATTGCAGTGGTGTTCCCAGGGCAACATCCATGGATTTTGAAGCTGCCCCAGATGAACTTAATCACGTAAACCTGGGCAGCGCCAAAACCTTGCGCCTCCCCAGAACAGGCATACCGAGGAAAAATATTTTTATTTCTTCTCGTTTTTTCCTCTTTCCATGTGTGCTGCATGCAGCACACATAGAAAGAGCAAAACGCCTCTTAGGATTGCTTTTGTGCAGGAAGGTGCCCCTCCCTGCACAAAAACAATCCTGCCTGCAACAGACGCACCCTTGCACCATGGTGCAAGGGTGCCTACGTTGCCGCTAGGCAGGAAATTGTGCACCAGCGCAGGGGGAAAGGACAGGAATGTACTGTATTTCATAAATACGGTCAGGGCCAGACTGGGCACCGAAGGCAGCCCTGGCTATTTTCTCGGACTAGTCATGGGGGCAGGGGCTTGTAGGTGTCGGGGATGGCTGCCTGGCCCCTGGGAAGCACTGCCTGCCCCGGGAGGCTGGAAACGCTTGTTTTCTGCTTTTGTTACAGGGGCCGATAGTGCAGCACTGCTGCAAAACTGGTCCCCAGAAACAAAACCGGCCCCCGTCCCTTCCAGCCTCCCAGAAAAAACATCTACTGCCCGCTACAGTCTGTTGGGCCCAAAAATACAGTGCATTCCTGCCCTTTCACATTGGCATACGACAGGGCAGCAAGCAGACTTGCAGTGCTGCACTACGCCAATTCTTCGTAAATGAGGCCCTAAGTGTGCGGGAATCATGATTATTATCTTCATTGTCTTTGTTTCTTATACTGCTTGATTCATTTCTTAATACAATATACTGAATGTGTGTCTTATACTTGATCATTTGAATTTCACGTTCCAATTTTCTAAAAAACAGAGACTGACCATGCTAACTCAGTGTTGGCAGGTGGGGTATTAACTAGAACAATCTACAAAAAACAGACACCCGTATCTGCAAAGCAAAAAACAGACACCCGTATCTGCAAAGCAAAAAATATATCTGCCATACTTTTCTTAAGCAATATTTGACCAACACACAATATTGTGATTAAAATTGTGTTATTTCAGACAAGTATCAATTGACAGCAGGGAGCAGGAAGAAGTAACTACAAAACTAACAACACTTGCCACAATACGCATGCTGCCACATAGTACCAGAAGCCTGCTTCATTTGACAGCACGCGTTTGCACCTCATAATGTGGAGGGCTATCTGAAGAACATACCCATTGTCTCCTGGCAGACTATAGGAAGGTTTCATGATCCTGGAACTAACAGCAGTCCTGGCAATGGTGGCAGTGCAAGTACCTGCAGCAGACATGCTTATCCAGGTGGCACAAAGCCCTGTCTGTGTTTATCAGTCCAGGAACATTCCATCCTCCAATATTGCACTGATGAACAATGTCTGATATTATTTCAATTTACCTTGACTATTTGCCGCCCAGATCCTTATTTCATTATTCCTATTGAACTGGTATGTTTTCCTGTGCAGAAGAGTAGTGCCACTTGCTCCCAGACAGATGCTCTATGTGACACTTAGGTTACTTCCAGCTACATTCTAGACTCTGAAGGAATGCAGAGTTCCACCAAAAGGATGACCTAAGTCCTTCTGATCAGCCCATGTCACGACAAGTGGCTGGTGGCTCCTGATCTATTCTGGTAGTGCATATGGCTTTTTGTCCGCAATCACAGCGGAGGGTTAGCCTACTTTCTCTCCCTCATACAGTGTGTGGTTTGGCATCACTACACAACACAGTTGCCCGAAACCCCATCATGGTAAAATGGTAACAGTCTCCGATTGGTGTGAAAATGTCTTGACCTGATACACATTAAAAGAAAATGTCTGGACCAGAGACACATAAAAATCCAGTGGCCATTATGGGATACCTATCATCACTAAAGTAATGATTAACAGTGCACTTTTTGGGATGCTGCTTTCTGTGGAGCTAAAGGATACCTTTAGTGAGATGTTTGTTGTTCTGATCCATTTCCCCAACCATTTATAGATAACTTTGAATTAAGACTGTCACTTGGTTTGACCCAGCTGACTTTGCTTTTGAATGTGAGCTAGCCCTGTTAGCCAGGTTTTTAAGAACACCTTTCTACTGCAAGAAGCTCTATACACCAGTAAATAGGAAAGGACTGGGCCTCAGGAAGGATGCTTGGCTGGCTCCGTTGAAGGAGCGAGCAATGTACTTCAGGACTGAAGGAGTACCCAGTTGCTGCTGAGAGCAGTGGAGAAGGAGGTATACTGCCTGGCATGTGGAAAACCATCCTTATTCAATTCTTAACTATAGGTCCAGCTATCATCTTTGCTTCCGTGAGGACTTCTGCCCACAAAGAATTGCCAATATCATAGACTTGATACTGCTCCCCATCCAAAATTCTCCCCATTCACCAGGAAAGGATAAGAACCATTGTTCAATCTAGCTGCTAGCTGTGCAATGAAAAAATGCAAGAACCTCCCCTGCTGTCCTGTGACAAGGAATGTGGCATTCCTGTGTCTGACTTTCCTGGTTGCTTCCGAGGTGCCTACTCTGTACACAATAGGATCCTCTTTGTGCCTGTGCCTGTGACACACCGTTTATTGGTGCCAAGACTAGTGGCTTCTGCCTGCAACAAGCTGGTGCCCTCCATGAACATCTTCTGCGGTGTTGTGTGGCCTGTGTACCTCAATTTACTGACCAATGTGTCTGACCCTGGGACACCTTTCTTCTCCTGCAGCTTCTTTGTGCTGCATGCTGTGACCAATATGTCAGACCCATGACCATTTGCAAGCAGCAATACTATTGAGAGACACTAATGCATCAGTGAGTGATACGCAACTGAGTAGGACTGTTGCAACATTGTTCTGAAGGCTTTGTTCTGTTTATGCAGACCAGATCTGAAGGTAGTCTGCATGTCTGTGACTATACTGGTGCTGCCAATCCAATTTATATGCATAGAGACCCCATTGGGCACCTGTGCCGTTGTGCAGCATTGTTTAACACAATATAGCCAGTGTCAGATTTAAGTAATCCATTGCACCGCACGGTTGAACGTAATAAGAATAGAAATATTTCATCTTTCTCTAAAAAGAAATAACACTAACTGTTGATATATGATGATTCAATGTGATCTCTGCGTTGAGTGTATCTGACGTTCTGCCCCATACCATTCACCAAGAGTAAACCTTGACTGATCAACCACCCTACCGACTGATTCAAAGCCTAAAAAGTAATACTTAGCAATTCAGTGAAGTCTTAGTAGCATCTGGTTCAGGTGGTTTCTGGGGCAACAGGTAATACTTGTCCATTTCCCCTTCAGTCCAACATGTCCCAGAGAACTGGCATGACAACAATCATAAGAAATGACCACGAGTGCTGAACTGAAAGTCTACTTCTATCTATTTGCAAATGGGATGCAGCAGTATTACTGAGTAATAGTTCAGATATGGGTATGCATGGAGTGATAGTGAACGATTGAGAAAATCTCAGCATGAACTAATGATTATTAAGTGACGGCGCAAATGAACACATGCAGCCAAGTTTTCTAAGTGATGGTGCAAATCTGACCTGATACCCAAGATTCCCGAGTGTAAATGTGAACAAGCATTGACATTTTAATGGGGATTACTGAATGATGGGGCAAATTTAAATATGAACTAATGATTACTGAGTAGTGGTACTAATCTAAATGTGCTTTTATTATTGGGTGATTGTGCAAATTGGAACATGCATAATGGTGGTAATTCATGACATATGATGAGCATTCTTAGCAGAAACCTTTCTTAACTTGTTAAATGCCAGCAAAGCTTAGAGCTTAGAAACAACTAGAGCAGTTTCAATCATCATGTTACATTGTCCGCACAGCATTGCTGGAAGGACAACAAGCGTGGCATGCCCGTTAAAGCAGTTCACTTTGCGTCAGTAAATCAATCAATCAATCAATCAATCAATCAATCAAGGTTCTTATAGAGTGTGACAACTCACCAAGTAGCAACCTGAGGAACTGAACCCTTTTTTTAAAATTATGGTTGAAAAGCTTTATTCAAATTATATATACATAGAGATATCTAGGTATAACATTGGCATAACAGCACTTCATCACCATAAAAAAGTACCAATATGTCATAATGCATATTAACAAACATGGGGCCAGATGTACTAGGTTTTTTTGCAGGCGCAAATGGGCTTTAGACCCGTTTGCGCCCGCCAAAAAACCTGTGGCCCATGTACTAATCCTATTCTGCGAGTCGCAAATCAATTTGCGACTCGCAAAATAGGAATAGCAACTCCCTATTAGGAAGGGACGTTCCCTTCCTAATAGCGACTCCAAAAGCTATGTAAGAATGTTTTGCGACCGCAATTGGGGTCGCAAAACACTCACAGTTTACCACACTTCTCAGAAGGGTGGTAAAGCACTCGCAAACGGGAAGGGGTCCCCAGGGGACCCCTTCCCCTTTGGGAATGCATGCGCAAAAAATTTTTAAGGGCAGGCAGTGATCCCAGGGACCACTGCCTGCCCTTAAAAAATGAAAATGAATTTTTTTTTTTTTAAATGCAGCCCGTTTTCCTTTAAGGAAAACGGGCTGCATTTTTAAAAAAAACTTCTCTATTTAAAAGCCGTCCCAGACATGGAGGTCTGCTGACCCCAGTAGGCCCACATCCCTGGGAGTGCCAGCCATTCCTAATGGGGTCGCAAATTGTGACAGCCTCATTAATGTGCGACCCCATTGGGAATCGCAAACAGTGTCTCTGACACTGTTGTACATTGATATTTGCGACTCGCAAATTGCACTCGCAATTTAATGCAATTTGCGAGTCGCAAACATCAATGGTCGTAGATATGGCCCGTAATATAGTAGCAATCCAACAAAATATAAATTCAAAAACAAAGATGGAAATAAGTATCGTAGATATCAAATGTGAAACATAGATTTAAAGAAAAACAGAAAGAAATGCTTTCTGCTGACTTTAAAGGGACCTGAGGTTTCTGACTGGCTACGGACACAATATGACTGCAGATTCATCCCGGTGGGTGAGTAAACAAGCATTTGCAATGCAATAGGTCTCGCATTTGCAAGAGTTTAAGCTATTGGAATTGTAAATGACAATGCCTTTTACTTATCCGTTTTGACAATTAACACATAAATAAAAGGCATTGTCATTTACAATGCCAATAGCTCAAACTCTTGTAAATGCAAGACCTATTTCATTTCAAAGAAGCGGCCGCCATTGTCCCGGGCTGCTTGGAAAGTGAAAGGGCGCATGGCGCGCTGAATGTTGCAGGAAAGCATATCGTGCCTGCAGTAGGAGAAACTCATTAAAGGAAATAGTGCTTACAGACTAAATAAGTCATACCGTGTAACAACAGAAGTAAAAGGGCCAGCCCTCATGGGAGATTACAAATGAAGACAAGGTGGTACTAAGGACAGACTAACAAGCCTATTAACTAATCAGATGCCAGCATTTACGAAGGACAATGACACAAGCCAATGACAAATATGGGTGGACAGTGGGCGGGGCTTCAAGTCCATACTCTAATACAGCATGCCTCGCAGAGCCTCGCAGAGCAGCGCATGCGCTGCCCAGGCTCGACCTAAAAAGACAGACTGTGAAGAAAAAGGTATTGTCAACTCCTCCACTTTCTTCACAAGGGGATTCTATTTTTTAAAGTAGAACCACAAGAGAAGTGTCTCAACTGATTCATAAAAACTAGACTTTTGAACCTGCCTTTGAGCGATTAAAACCCTGAAAGACACATTGCAACCACTTATCTGACGCAAATTCCAATGACTACAGAGTGGGACACAAGCCTCTTCAAAGGTTGTCTGACACAAACTCCAATGACTACAGAGTGGGACACAAGCCTCGTCAAAGGTTGTCTGTTTCCCCAGCCTGCTCCCCACCTCCCTTGACAGGGTTTTGTCACTCCAGTAATGTCCACGTGAGTGTGTCTCAAAAATATAAGCCCCACTTGCTAGGCTCCTGCTACTACCAGACCTGTCCTAGCAATCAGCCTCCCAGAACTCAGTAGTTAAACAACAAAAGCAGTCATTTCTGAAATTAATAGAACGCAATTTGCTAATTTTGTGATAGTGTCACTCAATGTCCCAAATACAAAAAATCTACATGCATGCCATATGAGAACTTGACAGCTCTGAATCTAGGCAGGATTAAGACTTTAGAATGATTCAACACATCACCTTCAGCTTTAAAGGCGGCTTTGGCACCTTACATATGGCTTTAAAAGACACAAATCCCTGTGGTCAAAAGTCAATAGTGCACAATAAAACACTTTCTTGAGGAAAATGTTACGCTATCTGGAGGGAAGAGTTCTAATTGTATGTGCCCATCAAACCCATAACTGGCAAAGCAATTTCCATTTCAAAGTATTCCTCAGACAATCTGAAACCCTTGTGAAAGCTTGTTATGAAATTGTTCAGAGCCCATTTGACCTTAAGGATGTTAACAGATCTGTACCACTAGAGTGACCAACCCATGCTATTACAGTGAACCAGGCTTAGGCAATGCGCCAGGACAATAAGAGATTCTGCACTGGACAAACGATTTGTGGATAGTTTGTTAACATCTGGTTACTTTGACTGCAGTCAACTTATAGATCAGGAAACAGAGGTGATGTGAGCCACTGAGGCAAAGTACTAGAAACTGTATCACAGTATGAGCTGCTCGCCATGTACGCCATCGCTGAGAGTGGGGAAAGGAATAAAGAGAGGGCTAAAAGCCAATCTTTAAGAATAAAAAGTTGTGAACATGGCTTACATTTGTTATAATGTGATCCCATTTTGCCGAACCATTTAGCTCTAAACGACTGACCCCGATAAGCGAACGGAGTGTGAATAAATTTGGCAGCCAGAGACCACATAACTCCAAATAACTTACACAAAGGCTCAAAAGAAGGACAACTGCAGACAATGGGATAAAACAGCTTCACGCCGTACAAGAAAGGGAAAATACAATGTGACAGCATACCGTATTACTGTGTGTATATACAAGTGCCGTTATCTACATTCAGAGAAATCAAAATGAGCACCGTAGCTGCTGTGGACAAACAATAAAAGTAAATACTGTAAAGCACGGGTTAACTATATCAAACATTATACGAAGTTCTTGAATTATTTCCCTACATGCGTAAAGGTTAGCTCAGTAAGCAGTGGCAAACATTAAAGCATGTTGTCAGGTAATACCTGCTTTCCAGTGAGTGCACCTTATGGCCGACAATGGAACTGCTAGCTTAGAAGGGAGCCATAAATTTATCTCTAAACCTGAAACAGTTGTCGCTCACCGGCATAGCACCTCCAGATCATCCAGCGTGGACAACAGCCTTTCTTTCGTTCCGCTCATTTCTGGTCCACCGGGCACCACAGCAACCATGGCTGTTTTGTGTTTCTACAGCTCCCTCTCTCGCCGTCATTGAGGAAAAAAGCGGACTTGAATGGGGACTACTAGACAAAGAAGACAGACAGTAAAAAGACTCCACTGTAATTCGCCCTTATGCACTACCGCCATCTTGGAGTGAATTATTTTTCCAAGACTGAGAACGGCCTGATAGCGAATAAACGTGTTGTTCAATTAGAATTTCCAGTCAGGAGTCATTAGAGCGCTCTACAACATATTTTAAAGTACTTTCTTCTTATATTTACCTTTTAAAGTAGTAGTGATTAGAGAAAAATACCGGTTTTGTGTGATTTTTTTTTGTACTGGCCAGAACATTTTTAAAAAAGCAGTCATGCCAGTAAACAAGCATTTGCAATGCAATAGGACTCACGCGAGACCTATTGCATTGCAAGCGGGAGTGCGGGTGGGCGAGAAGGCACGAACAACGGGATTGGGGGGGGGCGAGAAGGCAGGGACTGCGAGAGGGGGGGGCACGGGAAGAAAATAGTGCTCACAGTATAAATAAAGCATACTGTGCAACACTCGAAGTAAAGGGGCCAGTAGCCATGGAAGGATACAAATGACGACATGCCCGTCATAAGGAGGGACTAACAAGCCTAAAACCAATCAGAAGGCAGCATTTAGGAAGTAAGCCAATGAAAAAGATGGGCGGAGAGTAGGCGGAGCTTCCACAGAGCTTCCCCCATCCTGAATACTGCATGCCTCGCGAAGCGAGCAGCGCATGCGCGCTGCCGCTATAGGCTCAACCTAAAAAGGGGCTGAGGAAAAGCTGCTGCGCTAGAGCTCCGGTGTGAAGAGCCACTTTCACCCTCTCATCTCCCTCTAGGAGGCCAGCAGAGTCCTTCATCTGACACCTCCCCTGCCAGGCCTGCACATGATGGGCATTGGTGGGGCAGTTGTTCTGAGCAGTCTCACTTGATCCTAGGTGAGATGGGCCATTTAGCACCCTTGTCTCCTCGTAGGAGACTGGCTTTGTTCTACCCTGATCTCTGTCCTGCCAGGTTGTTTGCACTTGCACAGGGCCCCGCAGAGCTGTCCCTGCGAGCCCATGGACCGTGGGACTACCTGCAGAGGAGAGAATGGAGAATGAGAGTGAACCAGGATAGAGAAGTTAACGAGGTAGGTGACAAATGAAGGGTAAAAGCAGAGACAAGGCTACAGAAAGAGTAAGAAAGGCACAGAGATGCACTAAGCGTGAGGATTAGAAAGAGAAGGCGCCAAATAGACAGTAATAGTGTGCACTTTTGGTGAAGGCAGTGTTTTAAATGTGGAGGTACTGTCCGGTACCAAGTACCTGCACGTCTTCAATTTGAAAGGGAGAGTACCTGCAATTCTCAGCCCTTATGAAATACATTTACTTTAACATTACCGGCACTTTTCAGGAGCAAACAAGTACTCTAGATAGTCAATACTTCTGTATTTCCATTTAAAGCACTGGGTGAAAGAGGGGGAAGAGAGAAAGTTACAGAGGAGAGTAGAGAGAAACAGGAGTGAGTAGAAGAGAGCTCGAGAGATTAGACTTTGGAAAGGGATAAAAGAAGGATAAGAATTAGAGAGTTACAGGGTGTGTGATAAGTAGAGAACTTTGTGTGTGTATGTGCTTGAAAGAGAGAAAATAAGAGATAAGTGAAAGAGGAGAGAGGTCAGGTGCTTCACTGGCTGGTTCCTGGGGGTTTGCAAGTGGTGTGCATTAACTTTCTGTGATGCGAGGGCTGCATCTGGGTCTAGACATGATATGCATACCTATTTAGCTGTTGTGTGCATTTGTAGAAGCTGACTGAGTGCTTTAATATAATGCTTCACTTTAATTTTTCTAAGCACTCTCTATTCAAATGCCACTTCTACCCAATTTAAAAGTACTCAATATTTCTGCCTCAGAAGGGTGATTTAGTTTTGCCTTTATTAGAACACTTGACTTACAGGTCACAGCAGGAGTCACAACTCACTGAGCCCTCTTGCTGGAGTCCATTACTAGTAAGACAGCCAATGTAACCCAGTGCTTTCGTGGGGCTTTTCACAAGGCCTCTACACTCGCAGCTGCAGATGTCCTAGAGCTCGGCAGAGGAACCAAGCTAAGCGCACTGGGGCATTTATAATACATTGCGTATGTTCAATGAGTACTGTCACTTCTTAGCAGGTGCCACTGGCTGCCACTTTAAAGGGGCTTATGATAGGACATTACTGGCACTTCTAAGCACATTATTAAGACTTTAATGAGTCGACACCTGTATTTCTAATAATGTTCTTAATAATGTTGAGTGATATTTGTGGTTCTCATCCCATCCCCAGCAGTAACAGACATTCAATTTTCCCGCCTCACCTCCCTTAGGCTGGGCCACCTTCCTCACTCTGCAGCCTGCCAGAGCAGGAAAACAGCCAGAGAGATTTTAAAGAAAAAGAATGAGCAATGAGAATAATGGCAAAGGCCCCATTTTCCAGGGCCCCTCTTAATAAAATTATCTCTCTCTCTCTTTTCACACTTCTTACTCGTTATAACAACCTCTCTCTCTCCCCCTCTCTCTAGCTCTGACTCTGCCTCTCTTCCCATCCTTGTGTCACCACTTTCTAGCTTTGTGTCTACCTCTCTTTCTCTTTTCGCCTATCACTTGCTCCAGCATCTCTCACTATCTACCAATATCCTTCTTTACCGACCTCTCTAATTTTGATCTACCTCTGTCTCAATTACTCTTCACTTCATCTCCCACTGTTTACCGTTCATCTCCCTACCCCTTCCTTCTCTTTGTACCTCACATTCTGCTACTCCCTCTCTCTTTTGACCTATCTTTTTGTGCCTCATATCTTCCTACCTCACCAGTCACTAAATCTCTAGTCATTTATATCTACCCCATCTGACTACCTTTGTCACCTCTTTTTAAAGAGTCTACCTCTCTTTCTCTTCCTCACCTATCTTTCTGCCTCAGATATTTCACTTTCCAAGCTCTTCTACCTCACCTCTTTTCTTTCCCTCTGTCTTCACGGATTTCTACACCTCTACATACTTCCTCCTCAATCTCTGTTAAAGCCTTTTGTACCACATTTGTATCTACCTCACCACTTTCTTTCAAATACCCCTCTCGGTATCCCACCTGTCTCTACCTCTCTCTCCTACTATCTGTGCCGACCTCCACTTTTCTTCTTCCCCATCGCACGTCTACCTCATCCCATTCTCAGCACCTCATAGTCCTTTCCATCTCACTGCCATGTCTACTTCCTTCATATACTTTACCTCTCTCTCAATCACATCTATTTCTTTACCTCATAACTCTATGCCATACCTCTCTCTACCTTTGTCACCTTCTCTACCACACCATTATTTTCATCACCTCTCTCTCTATTTCACATCCTATACATTACCTTATCTTTCTCCCCTAAATTTCACTCTCTCACTGCACAGCCTCTCAATTTTCCTCATATTTGATCACTCTCTCTCCTCACCTCTCCACTTCTTTCTACCTCTGCTCAGGGGCGTAACACAGGCCCCCGCAGCCCCCGCGGTGCGGGGGGGGTCCCCAAGCTCCAGGGGGCCCCCTCAGCACAGCACTTTGGCCGGAGAACTCCTGATAGAGTCTGGATGGGGGCCCTTCAAGTACCTTGCAGGGGGGCCCCCTCAATTTTCTTTACGCCACTGCCTCTGCTCCCTTTATGTCACCTTGCTCACAACCTTACTCCTTTATCTTTAACTCTTTCTCTACCTCTTTGTTATATCCTTAGTTCAATGCTAGTCATACCCTGCCTGTAGAACCTTGCTATGATGTCATCTTATGGAATGTTAGCGGTCAATGTTCACAGTTGGCTGGGCTGAGCAGCATGCTGGCTGCTCCTGGTGGGGTCTAGATATGGTCTCCCTCTGGTCTTGATATGATCTTGTTATGGTCTTGTTCTAATCTTCAATAAATCTACTTGAATCATACCAACCTTCGTGGACTCAATCACTACAAGTTTTTGGCGACGAGCTTGAAAAAGAACCTGTACCTACCACCTCTTCAGGACCTCTAACAACTCTAACCACAGGACCTACTGCAACTCAAGTGAAGCTAGTCAACTGCCATCCTGACCCCACCAGTGGCCTCCCATCGGTCACCCACAGCAGTCTGCCAGTTGTTCCTGTGCGTCTGGGGAAGTGCCACTACAAGAGCTGCCCATCCTGTCTTGGGCGTCTACTCCCCACTATCTATCTGCGTCCTGTGCTTTCACTGAGGGTAAGCCTGCCATTCACCCTTTTGTGAATTTAAGCCTTCTCTGCTGCCTAGAGAGTACCTGCCTGGGCAGTCACCAAGAGAGATTTCTGTTTCTTTAACTGAACTGCTGTCCCTACAGCGTCTCAACGATTTCTACTGGAGCTTAAAGCACTTCATGCTGTTCTTACAGCGTCTCTACAATTTCTACGCAAGCTCATAGCACAGTGTGCTGTTCTTACCGCATCAACAAGTTTTTCAAGATCGCTACTGTCTTTCTACTAACATGCTCTTCTCACAAGCACCACGGAGTGTGCACTTTCTACTGTGAGTCTACATTTTTTCTGTGCGTTTCTTTGTGGACAAAGATATCTTCTGCTGGGTTATGACTTGTCACCTTTAATCATCCTAGTAGTGGGATCGCCACTCCATTTCTCACAAGTGTTACTATACCAGCTCTACGATTCACAAGTTTCCAAGGTACTGTGTTTTCATTCGTGTTAATGTCCTTTTTTCTTTTGACATTGTCCCCGTGTTGCTGAGAGCAGTTTAACTGTCATCTTAGTTTTTGAAAAAATGTGCGTGAGCGCGTAAAGCTTACCTGATTGTGTTGTCTCGTGCTGGAGCTCCGTGTGCTCTCTGACGCTCCTGGAATCTTCACTGCCTCTACCATGCTTACTCACGTCTGTCCTGCACCAACGTGTCGAGAGCCACCCGGTGCAGCGTACGCTGCGTGCTGCCATTTTGGTGATGGAAATGTATGCTGTTTCTATGTTTTTCCCGGTACAGTCCTTCCGTTTGCCAACCACGTTGCACGTCTAATGAAAATGTCCGGATCTCGTCGCTGTTAACCGGCGTCATGTTTGGAAGCTTCTTTGGATGCTGTTCTTGTTGTGCTTCTCATCGGATGCTGCGACGTTTTACCAATAGGAGAATATGGCGTTTCCTTGGGACATTCCAGTGATTGTTCTCCTGTACATTAAGGGACGCTCTGCAGCTAAGTTTCTACATTATTTAATATTCTTATTCCATGGCGTACGGGGTGGTTTCCACAAGTTTACAGACAGTTGTGCTGATCTTTGTTTAAGGCATTGTGTATCACATTGTGGCATTTCGTTGTATGGTATGCCTTATGCTCCAATGCATTGGAGAGTTTTATACGTTTATTGGGGTGGGTAATTTTAACGTACTATTTTTTTTTACCTGCCTGTATTTATGGTGTTGGTGAGTTCTAGCTCCGTTTTCAAATGCTCTATGGTTGGAGTTACAATGTTACAGTGTTATGGGTTTAGCTGCCCACATTTCAGTGATCATATCATTTTTATCATTTTGTATTCGCACACATTTTTTTCACTCCTGTTTGCTGTGGATTACAAACGGTGATTCACACACCATTTTTTTCTCGTATCTTCATTTCAAATCACGTCTTTTGTTGTTCCTATTTTCTCACTCCCACTTTCTTCTCCAGGTCTCTGCTTATTCATCAAACTCTTCATATTCCTTTCTTTACTTGTTTTGTATTTTTCTTCAGCTTTCTTCTTCTGCGATGCAGTCTGTGACTCCTCCTCCTTCTTTTCTCGAATCCCCAGGTGAACCTCCTGTTCGGTGGGAGATTTGGTTTGATGCTTTTCAAACCTATCTTGGTGCCATTGGTGCGTCAAGATTTAGCAATGATCGCAAAAAATTCCTTCTACTCCATTCCTTGGGTTTCGAGGGTAGATCGATCTTTAAGCACCTTCCGGAAATCAATCATCCCCCTGAAGAAGTTGTTGACGTCTACCAAGACACCATCATCAAACTCAAAACTAGGTTTGATAAACAACCCAGCTTAATGGTTCTACGCCACAAGTTCCTAAAGAGACAACAATGTGAAAGTGAGGATGTAGACTCCTACATTTCTGCATTACGCATGCTAGCTGCTGTCTGTCAATTTGATGTGTTTACGGACCAGTTGATCAGGGATCAGTTTGTGTGCCACTGCAGAGACAAACAGATTCGGCAAAAATTGTTGTCCTTAGCTAATCCTTCGTTGGAAGATTCCATTAAAATCGCTAAGAGCATAGAGACTTCTCAAGTTTCACTGAAGGAGCTAGAAGTTAAACCTGTTGACTCCGTCAATAGTGTGGCTGAAAACAATAAGAACAGGTATTCTACATATCAACAAAATTCTTCAAGATACAGTTCTTCAAAGAACGCAAATGCTGTCAAAGGGGGTTCAACCTTCAAACAAGAGTTCCAGAACTTCAAGCATATGTGTTACAGATGTGGGAATCCACCTCATCAAAAAGGGGAAAGTGTCCCGGTGCCAATGCCATCTGTAACTACTGTAAAAAACAGGACACTTTGAAAAAGTTTGCTTGAAAAAGAAAAATCGGAGAAGAACTGTGGCATGTGTTTTAGAATCAGATCAAGAGTCCGACTCTGATGTAGTCTCTGTAATTGTTGATTCTTATGATTTTATATCAAATGTACATGAATCCCACGAGTGCGTTGATCCCATTGTCGATATTTGTGTAGGAGGTAAACCACTCAATCTTCTCGTTGATTCTGGGGCTAGGATTACCATGATTACACAGAAATTGTTCAATGAGACTTGGGGAGATAGAGCTCTCCAGCCTCCTGATCGCTCTCCTGTCTCGTATGAGGGACGTAAAATTGACCTCCTTGGGTTCATCGAGGACGAACTTATTTTCAAGGGAAGGAAAATTTGGGGAAAAATATATGTTGCGGTCAAGGGGTTGAATATTGTGGGGTGGTATCATCAAGGTCTATTCAAAATGATCCTCAGACCAGGTACGTCAGAACAAGTTCTAGTAGTTTCAGATGAACATGATTTAAGAGGATGGAACGAACGCTTTCCATCTGTTTTCTCAGGGAACCTCGGAACCATCCTAGGATTCAGACATAAAATTGTCGTAAAGGATGGAGCGATTCCAATAAAACATAAGTTGAGGGGCGTACCTTTCAGTGTGAGAGATGATCTCGAATCTGAACTCAAGTCCCTGTGCGATCAAGGGATCATCGAACCAACAGAGTCTTCTCTTTGGCTATCACCCTTGGTCGTCGCGCGCAAGAAATGTGGTAAGTTGCGCAACTGTGTGGACTTGAGGTCTCTCAATAGAGAGATCTGGGTCGACTCTCACCCCTTGCCCAAAATTGATGACATTTTTGCATGTGTCAGGGGGTCGCGCTATTTCTCCAAACTGGATCTAGCCAGTGCATATCATCAGGTAGAGCTAGATCCAGAATCACGACCTCTCACGGCATTTGTCTCACCATTGGGTACCTTCCAATACAAACGGATGCCGTTCGGGCTGGCCTCTGCGGCGTCCGTTTTCCAACGTGTCATGCAAAACATGTTGGGAGGTATCGAAGGGGTCCTGGTCTTTCAAGATGATGTGTTAATACACTCTAAAGATGTGCCTTCGCACGAAAATATTCTCAAAAAGGTTCTTGAAATCTTCAAGAAGCGTGGGGTGGTTGTCAAATCAGATAAGTGTAAATTCCTCAGTGAGGAGATTGAATACTTGGGTCACCTTATTTCGGGAGAAGGGATCAGGCCTAGACAAGGATTGTTAGATGCCATCACTCACGCTCCTGCCCCACTCGATAAGACGGGAGTCAAGTCTTTGCTTGGACTTCTGGAGTACTATTCAAAGTTTATTCCCAACTATGCCACTCTCGTACGTCCCATCAGTTCTCTCCTCAGAAGGGGAGTAAGTTTTGTGTGGGCAAATGATTGCGCCTCCGCTTTGAGCTCCGTTAAGGACTGTTTAAAAAATAGTTCTGCTCTAAAGCCTTATGACCCCAGTTTACCATCTTGCATAACGGTGGATGCGAGTCAAGTCGGGTTAGGGGCAGTTCTGACCCAAGATGAGAACACTACTGAGTATACGGTCGCTTTTGCTTCCAGGGTTCTAAGGAATGGTGAACTACAATACTCAGTTATAGAGAAGGAACTTTTATCCTGTTTGTGGGCCATTGAAAAGTTTCGTCCCTATGTCTGGGGAAGGCGCTTTCTTTTGAGAACCGATCATAAGCCTTTGGTCAATATACTTGGTGCAGGCACTGGGAAATGCTGTTCTCCTAGAATCCTTCGCATGGTGTCACGGCTTATGCAGTACCAATTCGATGTTGTCCATGTCTCTGGTGGCAGGAACGTTAGGGCCGACTTCTTGTCTCGCTTTCCCATAGCCGATGGTAAAAGGGACAGAGATTTGACTGACCGTGGGGAGGAGGATTCCGACGATTGTCTGGTAGCCTCAATTGATTTACTAGAGCATGGTGTTGGCACAGAAGACGAGTGGTTGAAGGCTCTTGCTGACGATGACGTTCTGCAACAACTTTGTGAGTTTGTTAGAACTGGATGGCCCAGAGAGCGGGTCCTTCCTGTGTACCTTCGAGGTGTATACCTAGGATCCATGAACAATACAGAGACGTAAACAACAATGCAATGGAGTATGAAGCAAAATGTAAAGGTTTAGAGCTGTGACCCACACCGGTGAGCGACTACTCACCCGAGTAACGCTTCCCTAGAACATCCTTTGGATGGGTTCTTATGTTCTTGTTTATCTTTCTTCTTTATCTCTCTCATCCTTTACAGTTCCTCTTTTCTTTCATTGGTTCGTGGTTCTTACTTCCTCTCCTCCTATGTTCTTTTGTTTAGTTGGGAGAAAGGGGGATATGTTATATCCTTAGTTCAATGCTAGTCATACCCTGCCTGTAGAACCTTGCTATGATGTCATCTTATGGAATGTTAGCGGTCAATGTTCACAGTTGGCTGGGCTGAGCAGCATGCTGGCTGCTCCTGGTGGGGTCTAGATATGGTCTCCCTCTGGTCTTGATATGATCTTGTTATGGTCTTGTTCTAATCTTCAATAAATCTACTTGAATCATACCAACCTTCGTGGACTCAATCACTACACTCTTGTTCTCTTTTTAAACTACCATTGCCCTTTCTCTCTCTTTCGTCCCCCTCTCTGGACCAACTTTCAACACACTTCCCCTGCCAATTTCTTTTTAAACTCCCACTCTTCTTATCTTAATCTCCTTCCTATTTCTCAACTTTACCAACTTTAATAGTTTTTCTAATGTTCAGAGAGCAATTTGCTCTTTCTATGTGTACTGCTGAATGCAGCACACACAGAAAGTGCAAAAAACGAGGAGAAATTGATAATTTCTCCTCGTATCCCCATTCTAAGACCAGGCATTCCCTGGTGTTAGTTTTTGGCGCTGCCTCAGCCTTGTAAATCTGAGTCAGCATCGAAAAACAATTGGTGTTGCGGTAGAACGCCCACTGCAACACCCATTGCATGCCCTTTTCTGCAGAGGACTGCGGCGGAAAGGGGCATATTTACAAGGTGGCGTTAAGCCAGGTTAAGTGGCTTAGCGCCGCCTTGTAAATATGGGAAATGGCGCTAGGCCACCGGAGGGTCAAAAAAGTGATGCTCTGGGGGTGATAGTGGCTGGTACAAATGCTCCTTACTTTCTTTAGTTGAGAAGAAACCCTTTTTTCTGTACTGAATTTCTTCCTCTTCACCTGGATTCTTGTGTAGGTCATGTAAAACACCACCAACTTTTAGACGAGTTGAGATGGTGCTTGTTGGACTTGGCCCTTTTTGCAGGGTCATCCCTAAACTTTTTGCCTTCCTCCTATATTTTTTCTGACCTGTTGTTGGCTGTTTTATGACTCTGGGCACTTTACCACTGCTGATCAGTGCTAAAGTGTATATGCTCTCCCCATTATAAATTGTGTGATGGATTAGTGACTCCATGATTGGATGATTGGTTTACTTGTCAGTCCCTAGTACAGTGCACTGAGTGTGCCCAGGGCTTGTAAATCCAATGCCGCTGGTGGGCTTGCAGCACTGGTTGTGCCACCCACAGAAGCGGCTTGTAAAATGTGCCTCAGGCCTGCCATTGCAGAGCCTGTGTGCAGCCTAGGGCTGCCATGTCGACTTGGTGAGTACAACCACTTACCAGTCCCTAAACCTTCCCTTTACTGCATGTTGGTCACCCCTAAAGTAGGCCCTAGGGCAGGGTGCATTGTAAGTATAAGGTAGGACATGCCCTGGTGTGTGTGTGGCATGTCCTAATAGTGAATTACAGCCATTTTCGTTTTTCACTATTGCAAGGCTACCTGCTCCCCATAGGCCAGAATGGGCAGACTGATTATTACACCTTATAGTCAGAACTGACCCAGGGAACATGGTAGAAAAACGAATTTAGTATGCCTGAACTCAGAATGATAAAATACATCTTTTCGTGAAGTTGGTTTTAACATTCTGTGTTTGAAAATACCACTTTTAGAAAGTGGGTATTTTCTTGCCTAAACTTCCAAGCCTGCCTCTGCTAGGTTGTGTATTCCTTGTCTGGAGATTGAGTGACAGGGGCTGGGGGTGGCTACAGGAGACCAGGTGAGTCAGCACAGGGCTGAATAGAAAGATCTGCATCCAGAGTGGAGGGAGGAGTTGCACCTGGGTCTGAATAGGGCTGTGCCTGCCTTCCACAATGCTGGCTCCACCTCCTGCCGGGCGGCTGAGCACTCTGCCCCACATTCTGAAAGGAAAGAAGGAGTCAGAAAAACAAAGTGCTCCAGGACTGACCAGAACTGGTTTTGGACTAGGCAGAGGCCTCTCTGCCTTCAGAGAACAAAGAGAAACTGGGTATAAAAAGGGGACCCAGACCCCTAGGAAATTAGATCACTTTGGGAAAACAAGAAGAAACCTTTGCTGAGGAGCGGAACCAAGAAGAAACTGAGGAGAAGACTATCCCTAAGCTAGAGGGATCTGCCTGCAGTGGTTGCCTGACTACCAAAGGAAGGAGAAAGGACTTTGTGTGCACTTTTATTCAACTTGTAAAGTATCTCCAAGGGCTTGAGAAAAGAGCTTGCCTCCTGCTGAAGTCTCAGGGACAACAGACTTCAACCACCAGCTCCCCAAGAATCCTTTGGAAGTGCCTGCTGCTGTTTTGGGCCTTCTGAAGGGACTGCGTGTCGCAAGGAGCTGGAAGCGCGACTCAAGAGGGAGAAGCGTGTCGCCGTCGCAGCCGCTGCCGTCGCATCACGGAGATGACGCCGCTGTAGCTGACGCATTGCACCGCATCTCGAGAAACGTCCTGCAACCCCGAAGAAGCGTGTCGCCGTCGCTGCCGTCGCATCGTAGATGTCGCCGCTGTAGCTGTCGCATTGCACCGCATCAAGAGAAGAGTCTCGCATCGAGGAAGAAGCGTGTCGCCGTCGCAGCCGCTGCCGTCGCATCGTAGATGTCGCCGCTGTAGCTGACGCATTGCACCGCATCGAGAGAAGCGCCTCGCATCCACGGAGAAGCGTGCCGCCGTCGGAGCTGCTGCCGTCGCATCACGAAACAAGGGTGTCGCCGCTGCAGTTGCCGCATCGAGCGGAAGCGTCTCGCAACGTTGGAGAAGAGTGTCGCAGCCGAAGCTGTTGCCGTCGCATCGCTGAACAAGGGTGTCGCCGCTGCAGTTGACGCATCGAATCGAGACTTCTCGCAACATCGGAGAAGCGTGCCGCATCAGGAAGAACTTGACGTCTTTATTTCTTTGCACCAGAACTTTGTCGCATTTCCATCGCTGCAACATTGCTTGTTGTGAAAGCGTCCCGCATCGTAAGGTACATTGACTTAAAGTGTCGCATCTTAAGAACTGAACTGAACTAAGCTAAAACTACCATTTTAAGTACAGTATTGTGGGTTTTTGTCGTTTATGGTCTTGTGTTAAAACTATATAAAGAATACTTATTTTTGATATAAACCTTGTGTGGTGTCCATCTGTAGTGTGTCACTAGATTACTGTATGTGTTCACAAATGCTTTACACACTGCCTCTGAGATAAGCCTGTCTGCTCGTGCCAAGCTACCAAGGGGGTGAGCAGGGGTTATTTTAGGAGTGTACCCCTTTACCCTGACTAGAGGCGAGGGTCCCTATTTGTCACAAGTACCTACCTGTGCCAACTAGAGACCCCCAATTCTAACAGTGCTGCCTTGAAATTATTTTCAGTGGGTGTTTGGTTGTTATGTTGCATTCATTTGAGGTGATAGTGTGTTGCGACATGCTCCATATGTCCTAAGATGAGCAGCAATATGAAGTGGGGTGCCCTACAAAAAAATCTATGTGCATGGTCAAACTGGCCTAGAGCGCCATCTGGCAGTGCCAGAAGGGCAGGTCTGACGGAGCAGTGTATGGGCTGTTTCTCATAGCGCCACCTAGTTGGGGTTTCTGGTTGGAAGGGTAGTGAAAATGAAAGATTTCCAGGAGTGGCTCCTTCGGGAAAGCGGAGGAGCACCGCCCTGCTAAAAAAATGCCCCAGAGCAGCTGAAAAATAAAATGGTGATAAAGTTTATTTATTAGCATTTTATTTTTCAGCTACCCGTCCTGAACCGAGTGTCAAGATGGGGCGGGCAATTGCTGCTGAGTGGCAGCTGAGAGCTGTGCACTTATGTTTAAAGTGCACATGTCCCATTGGCCAGCCATCTTGCGACGGCCAGCCAGACATGCTCATTTTAAACTTCTCTAAACTAGCTTTCTTAGACAGCTGCCTTAGAGAAAACACAGGCCTCCAGTGCTCTTAAAAGTGCTGAGAGAAGCTGCTCCCTCAAATCCTGATGCTTCCCTCATGCTGTTTTACAGCATAAGAGCAGCACCAGGATTGGGCAGTGCAGTTTCCTGGGTCCGGAGCTTCGAGGAGAGAGGATACCCGAAGGGAGGAGGACATCGTGACTGTCAGGCAAGTCAGAAAGGTAGGTGGCAATTTTTAAAAATCATTTTAATATCACCCGTATTTTGCCCGTCCTACCACTCTAAATACATGCCAACTGCCACTGAAGATTTCCTTCCTGTCTTCTGATTTCCATGTCAGCAAGGTTTTCAGTTTTTTCCGGAAGAGGTATAGAGGAAAAGTTCTCTGGCAGCCTATTTGATGGAAAGTTGTTCCATAGTGAGGCGGTTGCAATGGTTTATGCCACTATAATCAGGTTGTTAATATCAGCCTACAAAAGATTTGCATTCAATACATTGACTCTACATCATTAAAGTCAGTATGGATTTAGTATTCCTAACTCCACATGCACTTACCTTGCAATACAGTGGTCAGATCAGTGTACTGGTTCTGATAATTGTGGAATGCAATATATTTCATGCAATGTAGCGACCCACACTCAAGAACAGTCTTGTGTGATTTTTTTGTTTTATTTTAGTTTTAATATGCTTTCTTGAAAGATTAAACCAGAAATGGATCCAGAAGCAAAAATAAATTAGGACATTAACAGTGCACAATACAATTATGTGTCATATATCATGCAGATGAACATAAATCAAAATGTAAGTTGACAAGAAATGATAGCAGATTAACTGAACTACAGTACTATGTATGCTGAGAAAGGAACCAATTCAATAAATCATAATAAATAAAAACTAGAAACAAAGAAAGAAAAGGAAGTATATATTATGATATGGCATGCAAAGAAATTCTTATGAAATGTCAATTAAAGCATCATTCGGGATAGAGAAAACGAGTATATTGTAAACAAAATTTACAAAAAGTAGTATATCCATTAAATAGCTATATGAATTATTTTGATGAAATATTCAAGGAGGTTTTGTAACTTATTCATCAGATAAACCTATGCTAAGGACACTAGAGTTGTTAAGGAAATTTGATAAAGGTAACCACATTTGTTCCCATTTAAGGGTTAATGAAATATGGTTAACATATGGTCTGTCCAAAGTATAATGAAAACATATTGTGTACCACTAACCTTTAAAAGAAAATTACTAGCATTTATTCTGTTAGAAGTAATTTGATGAAATGCCATTGGTATTAAAGGGTCTATTAAATGAACCTTGTGAGGTACAATGTCACAAGCAGGGGAAATACTGCCCATAAAAATGTTAGGTAATGTAAAAGAAATATTAACCTTAAAGATCATATTGATCTGATTCCAAACCTTTTTCCAAAATTTGGAGATCAGTTGACAGGTAAAAAATATAAGTAGTATATCACTATGTTGTGCATTGCGGGACCAGCAATTATCTTGTGTCACAAGTTTCATTTTCATTAAAGATACAGGGGTTAGTTACAATCTATTATAAACAAAGTAAAGTGTTTGCATAGTGTTAGCTGCTTTGGATGATTTATGAATTTTGCTCCATATTTTATTCCAACAAGGTATAGACAAACCCCAGCGTAAATCTTCTTCTCACTGTAATTCAGTGCTAGATTTTGGCCTAGATTCAGGATGACAAAAAATATGTTTGTATGTTAGAAAAGCTTTGGATTCAGTTTTTAACAAAGAGATTATCTTATATTCATAAAGAGATGTCATGTTCTCATTATAAAAGTGTGGTATTGAGGTAGAAATCTTTTCAGCTAATAAATTGTATTTATCCCAAAAAGAGGTTTTTTTTAAAACAAACTTTATTAAGCACCACAAAGAGATTTCAAGTTGTCATAGCAAATAAACATGGCATTTTTTTTTTTTTTTTTTTTAAATCGTAACACAAATTTCCGTTCATGGATTATCCCAAAAAGAGTTAGGCAAACCAAAAAGTGATTGAGCTTCACAAAAGGGAATAACCTCATCATTTGATAATAGGTGACTGATCGATTTAAGGCCTCTAGTGTTCCAAGAATTTAAACATATAATTTTTTCCTTAAATCTAACATTTTTATTGCACCATAAAGAGGAATTCATAACATTTATTTTCTGCCTTGATTTAGGAAACAAAAAGGATCTCAAAAGTTTATGTGTGTGTGAAATGACAGGTATAGTGAGGGAAGTTGTTTTGGCTAAAAAGATGCAAAATCTGCAAAAAAGAAAGGGGAAATGAACGAGCTTTCTATACCCAGCACAAAGATTTTGGTAAGTCTTCGTAAAAAGTGATCCAGAGGGCATTTAGTCTTAGACAAAAAGTTGTATGATATTTTTGAAAGTTTGGGAAGTTTACACCCCATCCTGTTTTAATTTGCGACGTGAGAGGGCTACTCTGGGATTTTGATTGTGCCATAGAAAACTGAGCAAAACAGAATCTATACGTTTAAAGAAAGTAGTTGGAATTAGGAAAGGAATCACAGAGATTCAATATAGCACCAAAGGAGAAAGCATTCTTTTAATGGAACTGAGTCTACCTCACCAAGACAAGAATAATAGTTTCTATTTTGTACATAAATGTTCCAGTTTCTTTATCACTTCTTCAAAGTTCAGCTTAATTGTTTCTTTTATGGAATTTGTAAACCAAATTCCTAAATATTTGATTTTATTAGGTTTCCATCTAAATCACAAAGTCTTGAAGGAATCTTTCATTAGGAGATAATATTTTGTATTTATCAGAGTTTAATTTATAGCCCAAAAGATTGGAAAAGGCATGAACCTCTGCTTGGAAATGGTTCGAAAGGTATAAAAGTATGCCATCCTCATAAACTGATATTTTCAATTTTTAATTATTATAGAGGAAACTGCAATGTTTCAATTTTGTTGAATTCTGGTAATAAAGCGTTTTAAAGTAAGGAATAATAAAAGTGGAGAAAAGGGACAGCCCTGTCACACTGTTGTGAAAAATAGTTCGACAACAATCCATTTAGAAAAATGACAGCTTTAGGTGATGATTATAATAATGAAATTACATTCAGTATTTTTGGTCCTAATCCGACCCATTTTAAAGATTCATTCATGGGGGCGGAGTCAAGATGGCAGCCATGTAGGGCGCCTTTCTCAGTTTCTCAACCCGCCCTCCGCATCTTTTGGTGTTTGCTGCTCACCCCGAGTCCTGAGCTGCAGCTGAGGAGTGCAGGCTCCCTCTAGGAGCGGTTTGGCAGAGCGCGGACCAGAGGAGAGTGACCAAACCCAGAGTCAGCCTCCGTGTGCTCGGAGAACTCACACAGCGAGTGGAGCAGAGTGGCCGATGATGGCGACGCCCACGATGAGGAGCCCTTGGGGGACAGCATTGCATGTTTGTTGAGCGCTTGCCGCCCGATAGCTGCCAGAGTTGGCAAGCAGTTGTGAACGAAGGCCCCAATGGACGGAGCGAATGGGTGATCAGCAGCTGGAGCAACGAAGGGCTGTCGGAGCCACCTGAGGAGGAGCACTGGTGCAGTGGATTGCCCTGCTGGGGTAGAGCGGAGCATGGCGGTGCAGTGCCTGAGTAGCCCCTGGCCGCAGAGATGCTGCTGTTCTTGATAGTCCATAGAGGACCAGCCCTTGGAAGGGACTTGAGGAGCCGGGCTTTCGACTGCATGGTGTCCTTCACAGAGCAACAAGGGAGGCACTTGATTGCCCACGTTGCAGGGCTTGGTGTATGAGAATCTGTGCTGCGATTTCTGAGGTGCCCACCCAGGTCTAGGTGCGAGAAGCAGGCGAGTAAGCCCAGTGGCCAGAGAAGGACTAGGGTGGACCTTGAGGGGCCGGGGCACTGATCTCTTCAGGCCCTTATTCTCTTAGGGCGCTGTCCCCCGGACTCTTGCAAAGTGGTGAGCATCCTATGGATAGGGGATGGCTGGATTGGGCCCGCAGCCTCCGCTGGGCCCCTGTGCACAGAACCTCCTCGACTGAGAAGCTGCGGGCAGTTACACATGCCAGACATGACTTTAGCCTGGGGTAAAAAGAACCATTCCCTCAAGGACATCCTTGCGCTCCCCACAGTCGGCATGATGGATGAAGGCCCACAGCCACAGAAAACCACAGCAGGGGAGGATGGAGGCAAGGAAGTGGACCCTCTCACAAGATCAATCATGGAGACGCTCTTTGCCTCCCTCCGTGAGGACATCCAATCCGTAAAGCAGGAGCTCTCTCAAGACCTAACAGAGGTCAAGCATGACTTGGCAGTGGTAGGGGACAGAGTGGCCAACACAATGAAACAGCTAGAGGGGATGAACTAGAGCAGTTGCAACAGGAGTAATACGTCTCCAGGATCAGCAGGCCACTTTCCAAGCCTCTGCGGAAGCCCTTGAGAACTGCTCCCGCAGAACTACTTTCCCCATCCGAGGAGCACCAGCCCCAGCGGAAGGAACAGATATATTGGGCTATGTCATGGTCCTATTCCTTCAAATTTCAGGCTCCCCGACAGAAAGCACTTTGCAGCTGGATAGGATACACTGGATGGGCCATCTGGGACCCAACGGGGCTTGCCGTCCCGACATACTCCCCTGTGTCCACGATTTCCAAGTCAAAGAACCTATCCTGCGTCTGTTTTATTCATGGTCATTTCTTTGTTGAAGTTTGTTGGGGTTATGGTACTCGCTCTAACTTAGGCCAACCTCTTGTGACACGGGCTCACTCCTACCCATCCACGGCCCCACATATATCCATTTGGGAGACAGACCCTCCACCTTCGTGGTGAGCTATGGGACATCGATTTGTGTCCTCTCATGTCCCCCTTCACTCACGCTGATTTGAAGATTCTTAGCCTAAACGTCCATGGCTTAAATACCTCAGTGAAACATAGGGTGGTCCCATCATGCCTGGAACACAATCAAGGGAACATTTGTCTCCTGCAGGAAACACACTTACTGTCCCGAGATTGGCACGCCTGAAGTCCCGCTCTTTCCTGCACCAATACTTTTTCTCTAATGCCATTCTCTTTGCCCATTCTTTTCGAGGGACTGCTGGGGACAAAAAAAAGCAGACATGCGGCAACAGCTACTGGCATACCGGGTATACCTTGGAGGACGTGCACTAACAGTCGCTTCGATGTATTCCCCCTGTGGGATTCAGGAACAATTCCATAAGCGTGCGGTGTGGGAAGCTCTGGAGTCTCCAGACCAGGACCTTCTGAAAGGAGGGGACATTAACCTTGTGATGCATCATGCCCAGAATCGATCTGAGCAGCACTTTGGCCACACAAGAGCCCTCTGTAATGAAGGGGCAGAGTGGCTGAGGGAGGTAGGGCTGGGAGCCCTTTGGAGAAAACCCACCCACACACAAGGGATTATACCTACTACTCGCGTGCTCACAAAACAAACACCCATCTTGACCACTTTCTGCGTACATCCACCTTACAATCATGCATCAAAGAGATTGTCATAGAGCCGAGAGCTCTGTTTGAACCTTGCCGCCCTGTCTCTCACCCTATAGGTAAATCTTCCTTGCCTGGGGGCAGGGGACCTGGAGATTGTAAGACACCCTGCTACACTGGCCAGACAAAGTGAATAAGGTCGCACACACTATCTCAGTCTTCCTAAAGCTGAATGACACCATCACAACTTCATTTGCTGCCCTATTGGACATACTGAAGGCGGACATATGGGGGAGTTTATAGCCATCTCTGCCGCAGACACCAAGGTGCTTAGGGGGAAGAGAGAGGGGCTAGAAGCCAGGGTGCACGAGCTGGAGGCTATTTACAAGAGGACTGGGGCCCCTAAGATTTGGCAATAGCTTGAATTGGCACATGGTCAACTCCGCACTGTAGACATGGACTCGGCTGAATACGCCCTCTTCTGCCTGCAGATCCTCTGACCCTCGGTCTGAGGCCCGCTCTTCTCCCCAGCAGCTCCGCCGTGCCCTGCAGCTCCACCTTGCCCTGCTGTGCCGCGCTCTGAGCTTGAGCCCCACCCTGGTAGGGTTTGAGACCGCTGTGTGATCGGCGCATCGTATCTCTGCTCTTCCCTGCATCTTGCGTTCCTTTTTGCCACGTATTGTTTATTTTACTGCCACTGGCTTAATTTTCTGCTATTTTCTTGCTATTACTGTATTGTACCCCTCAGTAGCCCTCAGTACCTGTTTTCTGCCCGTAGTCACTGCTCCCTTTTTTTCCCGCCATTCCGCCCCCGCTCCCACCTCCCAGCTTCACGTCCCTCCCCTACTAAATGGCGACTGCTGCGGGGGTGCGCGAGCAGAACGTCTGACCCTCGGTCTGAGGCCCGCTCTTCTCCCCAGCAGCTCCGCCGTGCCCTGCAGCTCCACCTTGCCCTGCTGTGCCGCGCTCTGAGCTCGAGCCCCACCCTGGTAGGGTTCGAGACCGCTGTGTGATCGGCGCATCATATCTCTGCTCTTCCTTGCATCTTGCATTCCTTTTTGCCACGTATTGTTTATTTTACTGCCACTTGCTTAATTTTCTGCTATTTTCTTGCTATTACTGTATTGTACCCCTCAGTAGCCCTCAGTACCTGTTTTCTGCCCGCAGTCACTGCTCCCTTTTTTTCCCGCTGTTCCACCCCCGCTCCCGCCTCCCAGCTTCACGTCCCTCCCCCCTCCCCTACTAAATGGCGGCCACTGTGCAGTCGCGCCGCCGGCACGCCAAATGCACGCCAAAGGCAAGCCCGTCTGCGCCCATCCGCGTCCCGACCGCGGCCAGCACCAGGAACCCTGGTCTTCCCGGGCCCCACCGCTATGACGCTGCCACCCTCCATGCACTCAATCCCGGAAGACGAACCAACTGCGTAAGATCCTCGCCACACACCACCCACGGACAGTTCTCGTGCAGACCCTGCCGTAGATCCTTCACCATCAACAAAGCCCCCCCCACCGCTGAAGGCCCGCCTAAGGCACGCACCTCCGAAACCCTGACTTGCATCCTCCTCAACGTACGCTCCCTGCACCGACACGCCGTAGACATCTGGGACCTGATCGACACCCTCTCGCCCGACGTCGCCTTCTTCATGGAAACTTGGACCAACACCACCTCTGGCCCTGACATGGCCACCGCCATCCCCAACGGCTACAAGATCCATAGAAAGGACTGCCCCCACCGCCCAGGAGGAGGACTCACCATTGCACACAAGGCCCCCCTCCGACTCTCCACCTCCAGCACGAGTGACCCCGACTCCAACACAGAACACCTCCACTTCCAGACCCAGACCAGCCCCAGGAACACACTACGCGGCACCCTCATCTACAGACCGTCGGGTCCTCGCACCCAGTCCACAACTGCCATCACCGAGCTCGCCGCACCCCACGCCATCACCTCCACAGACTACATTCTACTCGGAGACCTGACCTTCCACCTCAACAACCGCAACGACCCCGACTCCACCACTCTCCTGTATTCCAGATTTGTGATATCCTTCAACAAAATAGATGACTGTTTATCAAATTGTTGTTTCTCATGCTTCACATAATCAATAATAAAGCCTCTCGCAGATGGTTTAAAAGCATCCCGTACAGTTGCCAAAGATGTGTCATGAGAGGTATTGATTGTAAGAAATGTGTTGATGAATGCTTTGAATTTGGTGTTAAAAGGAGGATCCAAAAGGGAGAGTATTATTCTAGGTTGTGGTTATACAGGAATTAAATCAGTGTCAATAAGAATGAGAATGAGTGCATGATCAGAAGTAAGAATAGAGCCTATTTATGTCTGCATGTACAATATTTTGTGCCAGAGATGTACTCATAAATAAGTAATGAATTCTGTATTGTGCATTATTGGTTGGGGAATAGAGCACATACTATCTTAAGGTAGGATTGCAGAAACGCCATGTGTCAACCAAAGACTTCTGAGAGATCATACAACAGAAAGATTTATGCATTTTGTCGGGTATGTATTAAACAGTAGAGTTCCTATCAAAAATAGGATCCATTACTTGGTTGCAATCTCCACCTAGAATAATATAATCGCCACTAAAAGTTAAAATATCACGAGAGAAGGAGTTGTTAACTATTGTAGGCCTATTTACTTTGAAAATCGTAAGAGGAATCTGATTGATCAACAATTCTACTGCGATCCATCTATCATCAGTATCTTGGGATTGTGTTAACATTTGCACATTTAAATGTTTGTTAATAAGGGTAATTATACCATTCTTTTTATATAAGGCCAGGGACACAAAAACCTGACCTACCCAACATTGGTTAATTTTCAGTGCTTCTGACTCAGGTGTAAAATGTGTTAACACCCTTTGTCTCTTAATTGGGTTTCCAAAACCCTCAACATTCCATTATATAACCCTGAACAGAGTAAAGTAGCAACCAATACAAAATCAATGCTTACAATAACATTATAAAGAGAGCAATAAATAAAATTGGTAATCTGAGCAATATAGGTAAATATATGCGTGCAAACAGGTTGGTCAAAAAAGGAGGAAAAAAGATGTGAGGAGAGATAGAAAAGACCAGATAACAGTAAAAAGAAGACTGTACAAGCCAAATAAATTAAGACTTAGAAACATACCTATAGGGAAAATACTTCTGTTGCAGGGATTTGGGAAGAGTACAAAACAAAGACAAACATGAATCCGTCCCGTGCAGTCACAACACTATATATATATATATGATGGCTCAAAGAGAGTGACTGTGAAGAAAAAAGAAACATAATTTGAGATTATAAACAAATATAAAAAAACACAAGTAAGACAATTATACAAATAGAAAACACATTATGACATAGTAGTTTCCATCACTTCTTCTCTACAAGTATGTAGACATTTCTTAAGTTGAACAGGATCCTCATAAGTAATTGTTTTATCTTTAGATGACAGTCTAAATCTGCAAGGATGAATCAAGCCAAATCTAGAATTGATGGTCTGCAATTGTGGTTGAATATCCAGAAATTGCTTCCTTCTGTCCACTGTAGCCTTAACCACATCGTGAGAAAAATACAGTCTATGACTGGGCCATATAATCTGTTTCTTTAGTTTGGCAGCATAAGGATTTTGATGAGGCCAGCATGCTATAGAAAAAGAATGATAACTCCTCTGGGTTTATAGACTGGCTGTTGACCCAATCTATAGACCCTTTGATTATTCAAAGGCATAGCAGGAGAAAGATCCAGGATTTTTGGAAGAAATGATTTGAAAAAATGTATCGAATCATCTTCCTACATATTCTCCGGCAAACCATAAATTCTCAGATTATTCCTGCAATATCTGTTTTCAAGTTCTTTAGTGTGTCTCTTTAGTTCTGTAACTTCCCTCTGCAATTGTCTATTTTAGTGGTACAGTCTTGAATATCACTAACTCTTTGTTTTAATTCGGAAATTCTTTTGCCCATAAATGACCATTGTTCTTCAAGACTGTGCAGAGTGTTATTAGGGTCATGTATATATGGCTTCAAAGATCATAGTTTCTCTGACAATAACTCCACAGAAAGAGACATAGGAGACTTCACCGGAGAAGAGGAATCTTTTTTAGTTCTTTTTTTAGTAGACAAGGGTACATTTTAATGTGCTCCCGGAAATTTAGGCACAAACAGAGGGGTCCCCTCAGTACTTCGAATCTCCCATTATTAGAATTTTGCTAGTAGTTAAGGAAGCACATGAGATACTATGATATTTAGAGCTACCAGAGGATAATCTCCCAGTAATGAAATCTCCCCATACAGTAGGAAGCAAAGAGGAATCAAGAAATTCAAAAGGGGAATGGCTGACAAATATGAAGAGTTTGAGGAATTTCCTCAGCATAGAGTGACACCAAAGTAATTAAGTATTATGGATCCAGTAATATAAATGAAGGTAGTCATGTCAGCTTGCAGTGCAAGACATAGCATGGAGGGTAGGAGAAAACATGTAATTATTACCTTATATTGCTGTCACACAGCAGTTCACGGTGGTGAGGAATGCTGCTCATCCTCAATGATGAATGGGTCTCAAAAACCACATATGTGGAGATACTGAAAGAAGAGTTGAGAAAAATGGAATAAAAATGGCAGCCAAAACAAAGACAATAGTTTAAAATACCAAAAAGCATTAATGGCTCTGTAGGACATGTAAGAAGTGGTGCCCAGAGGAGTTTTTCATAAATATAGTTATTCCCTCAGGTGAAGGAAGCAAAGTTTCCAAAAAATGTCATGTTCCATCGCCATTCAATATGGTGGCAGCGATATGCTCGGTGACTGCAACGGCACGGAAACCATCAACATTCAAGGTCACAGGAGCAGGAAAAAGTGAAAACTGCTCACCGGGTAGAGCTAGGTGAGTATCGGCACGTTGCCAGTGAAAAATGTCAGCGGGTCAGCATCCAGAAGACCTCCAGTGAGACTTCTGGGGCAGAGCTGTGAGGCTACACGTCCATCCCACTCGGCATCCAGGCTGTGCCGCTCTTGTGTGTATGTTTTGGTTTTCAAGATGAAATTCTAGCAGCTGCTTAGATTTCTGTTACCACCAGAGAGTTTGATGGTGGAGTGAAGGTTTTCAGGTTTATGGACATGTAACACTTTGTATGTAATGCACATCAGCTTAAACTGACTTATAGCATGAGCCAGCGAAGTGCTTTGAGTACCAGATTGATGCCAGAGGTAAGTCTGGCCCACCAGTGAAAGACTGCTTTGGTGTGTCTTAATAGCAATGCAGACATGCTTGCCAAGCAGAACTTTCCATAAACATTTTTTTAAAGAACCAAGGTCTGTATATTTTTTCTTAATTATGTGGACTGAATGAAAAATTATGTTTTTTTGACTGCATACATCAATGCATCTAAAGCTTAGGCTTTAGAAGCTACATGTTCTGGGTCAGAAATTATGGATAGATATGACTTGATCTGTAAGCCAAGAGATTTCACCTTCCTAGCCAAGTCTGATTTACTGAAATTAGGAAGACACTCTTCTTTCCCTTTTGAGTCATGCCATATAATAAGGTTATTTTCTTTTATCTCTGGGTTCAAAATTAGAAGGTTGGCAAACAGTTAGGGGCCGATTCCGATCTCTGCCGGTAGGGCACCGAATCGGATTCGGCTTAACCGGATCCGATTCGGAGCCCTCTTTCCCGACCGATTCGTACGTGCATCCGGCCGGGCGAGTACGATGCGAGCGCACGCGAAATCGCCGACCGACGTGTTCGCGGGTCCGAAGCGCTCCGACCGACTCGCACGGACACGACTCGCACCGCGCAATGGAGACGTTCCCCGGCCGGGCAAGTATGATGCGCGCTGCGAGCAGTCCGACCGACTCGCGCCGTCCGGCTCGAAAGAGCAGTCGGAGCCGGACTTTGGGGGTCCGTGTCGGACCCCCCTGTATGCCTAGCCTCGCGAGTCGCACACAGGGAGGACCCCCTGTGCATGTACGCCGCAAGTCGCTTCGAGGCGTACCCGCTGTAGGGGGCACCCTTGTTCGCCTCGCACCCATTGAGTCAATGGGAGCCCGCGTACGCGTTGTACGTCCGGCTCCCATTGACTTCAATGGGAGTCCGACCGACTCAAGTCCGATTGCATGCGTGCGCATCGTACTCGTTCGGTCGGACTGCCAGAGTCCGATTCGGTCGGCAATCTCTCCGGCTCGGTCGGAGTGATTTCCGGCCTGAATCGGAATCGGCCCCTCAGTCTTGTATCTTCTAAAGGCAGTTTCTGAGCGTGAAAATATCTTCAATCAAGGAGATCTTCAAGTAAATCTTGGTGTCATCTGCAACTCGGTGTATAGCTGCATTATCCATCACAAGTACAATTGGTTAAATGCAAAAACTGAACATCACAGGATCAAGGATTGAACTATGGGAGAAAAATAGAGGTGGTGTGCTCCCTCCCCTCTTGTGTTTAAAAGGCTCCCTTGAGCCAACAAGCTGACAAACTCACCTGGGTAGCACCTGTATGCCTGTGGAGTGGTATTGTGACCTATGAAGACTTGGGTAGCATTTCAGCAACCACAGATGACTTTTCTCTGCTCTCTACTACTTCTGCTCTCTACTGATGAAGGGCTAAACCCAGAAACACGTCTCTAGAGATAACAGCACTACCTGTAACAACTTTGGTGAAAAATTACAGCAACTTAGAAGTAGGCGTACTGCATTTACCAGAATGCAATGGGGAGAACTGTGCTGGGATGAGAGGCAGTGTGCTCCCTCGCCCCTTCTGTTGAATTATGGGAGACATTGCCGGTACACAGCCTGCCTGTGACACGACACTCCCAATTCTGACCAACTGTTTGCAATTACTCAAGAGGAAGCCAAACCATCTCGAGATCTCGCCATGATGCATATGTAGGTCTTCAGGTTCTACAGAAGTCTATAAAGAGCAATTATGCAGAATGGCTTATGATAAATGTAGATGGCTCAACAGAAAGGCTTCACCATCATCCAACATGCAGTGACTATCATAAGGATTTTGAGAGTGGCAGATTTGGTGCTACATCCACTTCCGGATCCAGATTGGTGGAGGGAAAGGAGGTGGTTTTGTTCAACATGATTGTTTAGTTTTATAGCTGAACATTATTGAGAACCCTAAAATGTGTTACCATGTTTGGGTCTGCTTGTGAGTTTTTAGAAGAGGAATAATTGCCCTGGTGTGTAAAGTGTCTGGGGAAACTCCTTCCCTTAGAGAAGAACTAATAAGTAAACACCATATATTGGAAAAAGATTGAGTAATGAGTAAGTTTGGAACAGTAAATGGAAAATTTAAATGACGTCCTACTCCTACTGATCCAAGAAAGGAGACAGGATAGAACTTTTTAAGGTTTGGGCACAATGGGCTCTTGCCCACGGCTGTGGCTTTGAGGGGCCTCCTGCTTAGGGTGACCGGAGATCTGCTACTGTGTCTGCTGCAACAGTGCTGTGCGTGGGTGAAGCTTGGATGGCTGTTTGCTAACCTTTAGGTAATGTGTCAAGTCAAGATATAGGGCCTGATTATGAGTTTGGCGATCCAACCGCTGCAGTCGTGTTGGTGTCAGATTCACCACCGCCAACTAAGCGGTCTGCCCGCAGTATTACAATGTTGTCGGATTTCAGAATGAATGATCGCCGGAGCACCGCCGACACGACAGCCACTGGGAAAGTGGGAAAGCATCTGTCATATGGCGGTACAGAGAAGTTTCTCCGCCGTCCGTAGTACGAGTTGGCTTTCCGACGAGCCTACCCTGGTGGTGGGACTGCCGGCTCCGAGTTGCCGGACTGAAGTATTTGAGCTGCATACTCACCCATTTCCTTTTGTTCCCTTGAGTCTCCGACGTGGATTCCTTCCTCCAGGTCCTCCCTTCACAGCAGCATCTTGACCCTGAAGAAAACGACCCTTCTGGTGTGGAAATCAAGGTAAATCCATTTTGTAGTATTTACCTATTGACTGGACTGGGCACATATTGTCCAGAATCGAGCAATGGATAGTAGGTATTTTTTCACGTGTCATGTATATGTGTGCATTCAATACTTATGCAGAGTATACACACATGCATTGACAAATATGAAAAAATATCCCAAATGTTAACTTGGCTGTCATAGACATGAGCCTGTAAGAACTCTCTAAATTTAGGAGTAGCTGTGCCTTGAAAGGACTGAGGGCCTGATTTAGATCTTGCTGGGACTCCCGTCATCCCTCCGTGGCGGCGGTTACAAGTACCTCGTTGAGCTGACTAAGTCACACCTGCTGTATTTAGATGTGGACTGGCTGAACCGCCGTCTGCATTAACAGACTGCTTTCCATCACATATGCGGCGTACCTCCTTCAACGTGGCAGACTCCTCTGCTTGCTGACAGTACTCCGTCACCGTCAGGCCGGCGGGTTTGCCCACAGCCTATTGAGATTTTACAGTTGTGCTGGCATTGTTCTAGGGGCGGATTCCTGATGGACACAACAACATTTATTTTAAGTGTCAATGCAAGTGTGTTTATTTTACCTTGATAAGTTGTAAAATAACCACTAATGCATTACACATAAGAAAAACATTGCATGTAAGAGCAGTGTAAAAATACACAAGGCCAAAGCAAATGTTAACACGTGATTCATAGTAATACAAGTAAGAAAGCTTACCTTAGATCCTGGCGACAACGGAGTTGATTTGCTTTGTGGTCAAGTAGTAGCAGCAAAAGAAGGACCTAAACAATATGATTCAAGACAGAAACAGAAGTGAAAAACAGAAAAGAATATACGTTTGTACCTCATTTCCCTTCAATTCCGCAAACTAAAGTTTGGAGGTGCCCCGCCACATTTACCTTGACGGAAAGGCACATCGTGATTGACCCGGCGATAATCTGGGCCGGACTCCCTCCGACAGCCACTTTTGCCTCTAATGCAGTCGAAGCAGCAGGAAAAGTCTGGCAGAGACGGCAGCACTCAGACAGACCATCGCCCATAAACCCGCCAGCATCTAAATTGAGCAGGTGGACCGACAAGTAGGCGGGCGGAGAAACCAGCAGAAAAGTGAGAGTGGGACCAGATCCGCAAAGATCTTAATCAGGCCCTGAGTCTAGAACAACTTT
The DNA here is from genome assembly GCA_963921515.1 of Calotriton arnoldi. Lineage (NCBI taxonomy): Eukaryota > Metazoa > Chordata > Amphibia > Caudata > Salamandridae > Calotriton > Calotriton arnoldi. Next base: position 705,400 of record CAWUFW010009134.1, read on the forward strand.
GATGTCTGAGAGATAGTTTTGTTGTCATAATCCTGAGCCGGTATGTGTATCCTAATGGATTGCTAATGGAAATACTGAACCTGTACAATCTGTGCACCTTGTTGGATAGTTTTCTATATGAAATTTTAATCAGTAAGGTTAGTGTAACCTGAGTGGTAGATTCACTGTCTGAGGTGTGGGCGATCTAAATGGCAAATTGGATAGCTCTGCTGCCCAAATTCTAAGTCTCTATTAAATCAACAACCCATGGGACTGCTTTAAATCTTGAGCCAATCAGATATCCTGAACCTGAGAAACTGCAGACTGAGTCTGTAAGACATGTAACTACAGCATATCTATGCTGCCTGAAGCCTGAGCCTGTCAGATCTTGTATATGAGAGCTTAGCCTGACAAGATCTTTCTAACGTGAAGAATATGTTTACTTTAGGAAACATAAGAGATGTGTATAAATTATGCTACATGAGGTATTTGCATATGCAATCTTTTTAAACTGCGGTAAAATGTGAATTCGAGGCTATCATATATCTGTAGCCTTAAAGATTGCTCTCTGACCCTGCAAGATGTGTGTGGCCTAGGTGACAGCTTTGCTTTATAAAGCGTAAACCTGTGAGAGCTATAAAACCTGACAGTTAGCTCTTCTATCTAGATCCTTAAGCTTTAAGGTCTTTATTATATAGCCGGTTTTTATTGATTTTATTTTGCATACAACTGACAAATCTAGGTTAAAGCTTATATATTACATTGTCTTAGTTTATTAGTCCCCACTGTGTACCTAATACTCAGAGCATGTTATAATTTGCACACAGTTTTGCCTCATATATTTTGTGCCTGTCGGGGCAGCCCATGGGCAAGTAAATGTTTTCTTCAGCCTTGGCACTGCAATCCATCGCCCTAAGCCAAGCACCGAAGGGCGCCACAGAGTCTGATCTCCAAAGTCTTGTGATGTCTTGTTTTGCTCACAGAGTTCCAATCACCACCAGGTTTTCCAATAACCTCAGGAGGGCAAGTCTGGGTGACGTGTTGACTGGTCTGGCCAGCACCTCTGGTAAGGTAGTAAACTCCCTGGTCCAGAATTGAGATATCACTTGACACACCCAGATAACATTAAAGACATCTCCCTCCTCGTTGCTTCAAAAAGGACCTATGTGCCACAGCCTTTGTTGGGTGAAGTAGATGCAGTATGACAATATAAGCTGAATCAGATGGAGTTCAGTTAAATTGATAATTGTACGTGGGGCCATTTTGTCCTCCTGTCATTCACAGACATCTAATGACCCAACATAAATGTCCCATTTCCTTTGCAACCTCTGCCAATTCTTGATGATGGTATGCAGACTTTATCTCATGTTTTGGGACATTTTGCCGTCTGCACTGCAGCGCCTAATTAAATAGTGCTGCAGTTGGAGGTGTCCAAATGCCCATGGACAGGGTGGGAAGGGGAGTGCAGCACGGGGGCACTGCCCTATATTAAAAATCAAAAACAGCAATCACCGCAGGGCAAACACCCGACTCGAGAGAGTATCTGTGTTTGCCCTGCAGAGACATGTTCGCAACTCCTTGCTAGTGTGCCTCTTGGGCATGCTGCAGCTTAAGGTATTGGAAGAACTGTGACCTATGAAGATCAAACTCTACCTGCAGCTCTGAGAAGGATTTCTGGCTCCAACCATACATCACGATGTTGGAAATGCCAATAACGTCCCACCTCTCAAAGCCTTGCAACCGTGTGCACTGTTTAAGCCAAGTACCCATCCATAAAGGTGTCTCCAATGCTGGCTTCTTATCGCATCACATCCATCTACGTGCTGCACACCAGCTTTGAAGTACTATTTGCGATAACGCTGTGAAAGGATTTAAATACAAGATTACAAGTGGAGATGTCTGGACAGACTGTGACAATGGATGCAGTTGTTAAGGTAGGCTGGACCTTCATTGTGTAATGGTTTGTAGGTGTGTGTGAGACATTTTAAAAGAGAGGGCTTGTGGCTTGGGAGCCAGTGGAGGTCTTTGAGGTGTTTGTATGTATGAGGGTGGTGGGGTAAGTTGTGTGAGAATCTGACAATTCTGTTTTGTACTATGTGAGGGGGACTGAAAAAGCCTCTCCCAAAGTGAAGCATTACACCTTTCACTGCACCCCCTGTAGAACGGAATTACTTGTGGTAATCACCCTCTGCATGGTTTTACTGCCCACTCAGACACACCCTCCAGGAATTTGTTACTCCCTAACAAATTGAAAAAATAGTTTCTTTTTACAAAAGGTACTTCAAAGCAGGGCAGGCTTTAGGGCTGTGCGACGGATGCAACCACACTGGGCGCTGAGCTGGAGGGTGGGGCCATGACCTCAGGGGGGCGCTGTGTTTAGCAATAAGGTACGATTTAAAAGCACCTGGTGCAGAGTTATGTGTCCCACTTTCGGGCAGCAATACATGTCAAGGTAACTTTTGTGATTAATGTTCCTGCTAGGGAGAGAGATCGGAGTTTAGTCTAGTGACAGTTTTGACTCACCATAAAGTAGCGCAGAGGGTTAATATGCCTGCTGCAAAGAATAGATCTGTATTTTATGTGGATAACTGAGTGGATTAATAAAGCCAGCCTTTACAAGCCTTTAAAACACATGAAATGTATGTGAGAGAGTGGCTATGGAGAAATGAGGGGCACTTTTGCTGGGTGGGAGTGAGGGAATCTGAGGAGGTCATGGGGTTGGGGGGGGCAAAATTGATTGTTGCACCCTGCGCAACCAGCACTAAAGCCGGCCTTGTTTCAAAGTTTACAAAGCCCCCTGCTGCATAGCTCCTGTTACGAATGCCTGCCTTGCAGCTGTGCACAATAGTTAAAAGTTGTGCGCAGCAGACAGGAGAAGTGTTTACTTCCCCTCTCCTCCCAGCTGAGTGGGATGTTCCAAGGAAACAGTAATGAAAGCAGGGTCTGATGACAGCCTTGCCTGTCTCACAGAACAGCACTGGACATGGGCTGATGCATCTCCAAATCAGTCATCATCATCCTACCTTAAAGCTGGACTTTGTTCTCTCCTACGTGTACTGCTCTTCTTCCAGTGTCTTTTAGTTGAAATTAGGGCCACTGAAATCATGTGATTCTGCAACCACGGTGTTTTCCGCATAATTATATAGTTGACGCTTTGCCACATAATCTATCCACTTCTGTGTAAATTGCAGATTTATAACAAAAGTATTTCTAGTTCGACAGATCAAAAGTTACTAATAACACTGCTGTCCTACAGTGGTAGCTCCTTTACTGTACAGCAGCAAGTCACCTTTCAGCTGCTGACTGCTGAAATTAGATGTTAAACAGATACTAATGGGGTGACAACTTTGCACAGACAGTGTTAACGTAAAAATTAAAAAAAAGACACAATAGTGACATAATTCTGCCAGGAAATGAGCCGCATTACACTGCATACTTTGCTATTTATTGCAGCATCATTTAATCAACCATCCGCATATTTTGGTCCTCCCCTGTCACTTAGTTCTAGTGGTCCTTGCTAAAATATACTAAATTCATGTGTCAGGTTTGGAAAGTGCCACAAAGACACTAGAGGTGGACGAGCAAACAAATTAAAAAGGAGAGCCAAGCCAAGGGTCTGGCTTGGCACTTAGACACAGTGCACGAGCTGAGCCTTGAAAGTGTTTGGTATGCAAATCATACAACAAACATCACGCAAAATATTATAAAGTCTCTTTAAAATTCAAAAAAGTGTATTTTTTTTAAAATGTAGAAGCATTGACATTAATACCTCATATTGTAGCATTGCACCAAGAAGTCATTTTTAAAAGTCATAGGGCTAGATTTACGAAACATTTTTGCATTGTCAAACGGCCCGATTTGCAGAGAATCAGGCCATTTGCGAACAAAAAATGCCTTTTCTGATATACAAAGTACAAATTACTATTCTGTAACCTGTTACTGAATCGCAATTTGGGTTTGTGAGTCGGTATTTGGAAGGGGTGTGTTTGAGGCACCTCTTCCAATTAACAATTCGCATTGGTATGCACTTTACCACCAACTCAAAGTTGGTGGTAACCCATTCGCAAACAGGAAGGGACCCCTTCCCCTTTAAGAATGGTTGAATAAATATTTTTAAAAGCAGGCAGTGGTCCCACGGACCACTGCCTACTCTTAAAAAATAAAATGAAACTTTTTATTTTTTATTTTTAAACGCATCCCACTTTCCTTTAAGGAAAACGGGCTGCATTTAAAAAAAACCTGATTGCTTTATTTAAAAGGAATCACAGACATGGTGGGCTGCTAACCCCAGCAGGCCACCATCCCTGTGATGGCAGCTAATCATTGTGGGTCACAAATTGCGACCTACCTCATCAATATTCATGAGGTTGGGTTATTTGAGACCTACCATGAATAGCTAATGAAACTCCAAAGAGTTTCATACATTAGAAATAGCGATTTCCAAATTGCGATTCGCAAAAATTCGCAAGTAGGAAATCACTATTCCTAACTTTTGTACATGTAGCCCCTAGTTTTTAAACATGAGCCATTAGCGTACTAAGTGGCAGGACTGCTGTCTTGTAAGTCCTGTATGTGGCCCAGATTATTATAGAGCAACAATATAGGTTATTTAACCAAACACAATAGGTTTTTGTACAACTAGCATTCTGAACTCACATATTTGAAAGTGCTTTCATGTGCATAATGAAGAAAAGAAAATTCGTTCGGTCACACAATTTATGTAGGGAAGCCTCGATTTATCCAGACTTTCTGTTAGCGCTTTATGCCAATCAGCCACTAATGGGGTACCCATTTGTCTTACCTTATGTTACCTCTTTGGGCATTTTTCTGCAATTTTTATGTGCTGTGATCTCGACCCGAATGCATTGGAGGCTTTATATAAACAACAGTTACATTATAAAGGTCACATTTATTTTTAGGGGCACGTGGAGATTAAGCGATTTGCCCAGAACCACGGGATGCTGAGCCTATGCTCAGAATCGAACATGGTTTCTCAGTTCGAAAGGCGGAAGCTCTGGCCATGACGCCATATCCTGGATAGAGGTAGGAGGGAAGCTGAAGCCACATGAAAGCTCGGCTCGTGAAGAGCTCGAGGTTCCCACAGGACATCGAGCTGAACCAGAGCCAGGCTTCATGCTCGAGCTTTCAGTACTCGCCCACCTCTAAAAGAAATTGGCAACAGAATCAGACCATGGAAACAATGAAATTCTAAAATGCCAACTGAGCATTAGCCTCCAATAAGCCCGACCCCTCTTCAGAGGACGTGGTAGGTTTTCTTTCCCAAGGAAATGTTCCAAAACTGGAGCAAAAAAGTAAATAACTTTAATGGTAAGGAGATTTAAACTCTATTACAGTCAGAGTATGCAAGTGTGTATGAGTTCCTCCTAACAGTATTTATGCAAAAAAAGATTCACAAGTGAGCAGCTAAAACGGTGCTTTAGGTAGGAAAAGGCAACCGTGTGATGGGAATGTAACGAGGTGCAAAGTTTTGTTTACAAGACCTGCAAAAAAAGAAAAAAGAAATCTGAAACGGTAGAACACAGAGTAAAAAACAAAAATTAGGCTGCCTTGCAATTCTGTACTGAGGCGACCAGCAAACTAACCCCCAGGTGTGCAGTTGGCAGATTAGTAGGAAAGAATCAGAGCCCCACATTCCCTTATGATATTGTAGCACGGATTTAAGAAATTAGATTGAAATAAGAAATCAAAGTGCTGCAAAAATGCAATTGTATGCTGCAAATTGACACATTTTGCGACACAAGATTTGCTAATCCATGCCACAATATCATGGGGGGGGGGTTACACGGAAAATAATATAATGAAGCCCAAGAAAGTCTTGCGCTGGCACCAAACATCTCTTAAGCAAGAGCACACATTTTACTGTGATGCCAGGGGGTTTCCAGAGCATCTGATTCTGTCGAGAATACCAACTGTATGAAGCCATTGTAGCAGGCGCCATCCAGCATTTTATGTCAAAGAGAACGTCTCTAGCTTGAGCGTAGTGAGGGTATATAAAAGCTAAACATTTCTCCCAAAATACGCCAGATGCAGATATGAAATAGCCACGGCGGGTCCTAAAGTTAACTGCAAAGTGTACCTACTGTGAAAAGAGTACAGTAACTAGCGAAGCCTTTGAGGCAGGGTTTTAAGTGGGATGAAAAAACTGGGGTTTCCCAAAAAGGCTGTGGCAAACCTGATAAAGGGGTATGGCTAACCCAATTAGGAGCGTGGCCTAAATCATTGGACCTAGCATTGTCTACTTAAGAAAATCATGAGGTACCACTTAACAAAGGATGATAAAAGAAAGCCCAGTGGGTGGAGTACATATTTGTTTCTAATGTGTGTGAGTAAGCTGATTATTGAAGTGCAAACGCTTCCCTTGTGGCTGGATTCCACTGCAGTGTGCAGGCCGGTCGCTCCCTCTGAAAGGGAAGAGCAGGCTCGCACTGGTGTTTGGATGCTGCTGGTCCTTTACTGGCAGGTCTGACTCCAGTGGACAGAGCAGGGTTGTGGTGGTCCCTTCTGGTCCCTGGTGGTTCGGACGATCTGATTTCCTCAGTGGCTGGCATGACAATGTTTTTGCTGCTCTGGCGTTACAGAAAGGAAATGGAAATCCAGAGAGAAATGTTCTCTCTTTAAAGGATCCCCTTCCCGCCTCAACACTCACCTGGTCTGACGTCACCTGCAACTGTGTTTTCATCCAGTGTCGTTGCCGCACCGATTTCTCCCAGTGTCAACGCCTTGGGGCACGCTTCTTGTGTCACCATCCTGATGAGTGCTTCAGTGTACTCTTTATCCATCAGTGGCTGTCGCACGTCTGCCACTGTAGGATGGCGCAACAGGTAGTCAGCCGGATTATTGGCTCCAGGGCAAAATATGACCTTGAACCGGTATGCTTGAAGTTGGACCGCCCACCGTTCTATCCTGGGGGGGCCAGTCTGGATGTCCCAGCAAATAGGGGGATCAGCGGCTTGTGGTCTGTCACCACCCAAAACTCTTGCCCGTAGAGGTACAGATGGAAATGCTAGCATGCCCACTTGATGGCAAGGACTTCCCTCTCGATCTGGGCGCATCTCATCTCGGTCTCTGGTAGTGCCCTGCTGGCATAAGCAGCGGGGGGTCCACTCTTTTCCTTTGCTCTCCTAGAGGAGAACCACTCCTAGGCCGACCGGACTTGCATCCACGACCAGCTCGGTGCGCCTCCCAGGGTGAAAATACACCACAACTGTTTTATCCATCAGGGCAGTCTTGATGGCCTGGAACGCTGTATTCGCTTTCGCTGGTCCACTCCCAGGCTGCCCTGCTGCGCGTAAGGGCACGTAGTGGCTCTGACAAGGAGGCTAGGTTCGGTATGAACCAGCCACAGTACGTGGCCATCCCCAGGAAGCTGCGGACCTCAGTCAGGGTGGTGGGTGTCTGGGCCATTCGTATGGCGGCCGCCTTCCTTGGGTCCACCTGGAGCCCTTCCCGCGAGAAGATGTACCCAAAGAAGTCGACTGACTCCTGATAAAATGAGCACTTTGCCTTGTGAAGTGTCAGGCCACTGGATGCCAGCCATTGGAGGGTGTCCCTCAGGTGCGTGTGATGCTCTTTTAGGGTGTTTGAAAACACCAGAATGTCGTCACTGAGATTGATGACGCCCTGCAGACCAGACAGGGTCTCCCTGATGGCATTCTGGAACACCTCGGCTGCCGGTGACATTCCAAAGCTTAGCCGGTTGTACCTCCGGAGGCCCACGTATGTGGAGAATGTGGTGATGTATCTGCTCTCGGGGGCAAGCTCCAGTTGATGGTATCTAGCATTTAGGTCTAGTTTGGTGAACCACTTCGCCCCATTGAGGTCAGCCACAATGTCGTCCATGGTGGGCGTTAGGTGTCATTCTCTCTTTATGGCCTGATTGGGGAGTCGCATGTCGACACACAGCTGGATGGCCCTGGGCTGTTTGGGCTTTGGAGCAATGACTAGAGGCGACACCCACGGGGTCGGGCCGGATACTCTCTTGATGATGCCCAGATCCTCGAGTTTCCTCAACTCTTCCTCCACCTGCAGATGTAGGTGGAAGGGCACTCCCCTGTGTCTCAGTGCTGTTGGCTTGATCGATGAGCCAATGTGCAGTTTGAACTACTTGCTTTTGAGTTTTCCCAGGCCCTCGAATAGCTGCGGGAACTCCCGTAGGATGGCGTCGGCATGGGAATCATGCACCTGATTGGCGAAGAAGACCAGGCCCAGGTCTTCCGCCGTGTGGCAACTGAGGAGGGTGCCTTTCTTTCCTTCGGTCACGTGGAATTTTGCCCATGTTGTGTGCTTGTCACTGGCCACTTCTGCTTCTATCATCCCCCTCAGGGGGAGCGGGTGGGTCCCTCCGTAGGTGTATATCTTCGCATTTGTGGGAGAGGGGGGGGGCATGGTATGAGGCGTTCATATTGCTCTGAGTCCATGACATTCACCGAAGCCCCAGTGTCGATGAGTGCTTGCACTGTAGAGCCAGCCACTTGGACAGTGTACATGGGGGGTGGTCACCATCGTCGGTCTGCATGACCTGCAAAGGATATTATGAACACGTCATTGTTGTCTCCTTCCGTGTTGAACTCAGACCCAGGTGTCGTTCATCCCCTTGGGTGAAATGGTTGTCTATTGATAGTTGCCTGATGTTGGGTGTGGAACCACGTGGCCTGGCGAAGGTTGCCCGAGATTTTCAGCTCCTGCATACCCTGGCGAAGTGATTCTGTTTTCCGCACCGGGAGCAGACCGTTCCTCTCGCGTAGCAGTGGCCCATTGTTGGCTGTTCGGCCCCACAGTTTCCAAAAGGTCCACCCGTCGGTGTCTTCGTGGTGGTTTGGACCGGGTTTGGGCATCTTTGAATGGCCTCGACTCTTTCCTCCTTGACATGGACGGGCTGGAGAGTGTATGACGTGGCAGCATTCCTGTTGAGAGCTGCTTCCATTTCATCCGCTCGGGAATTTGACAGTTCGTGGGACCTGGACAGAATGAGGATGTCGTGTAGTGACATCCCGGGTTGGCGAAGAATTAGCCGCCGTAATAACACCGACCGGCACCCTTGGATGATCTGGGTTCTTATTTCCTCCCTCTGGTCTGGAAATGTGCACAAGCTCTCCAGTCGTCTCAGGCTGGCATAGAACTTGTCAACCGATTCAGTCTCATATTACTTGGCCTGTCATAGCTTGAAGCGCTTGAAATCCAGGTTAATTTGGGGGTCGAAGTGCCGGTCAAGGGCTGCCACAGCGGCATCAAAATCGTTCTCATCTCCTGTGTTCGGGAGGGTCTCGAAGAGGTCGTACAGTTCTCCGCCCCGTAGTGCATGTGCAACAATCTCTTGACTGCCCCATCTGTCTCTCTCGTGCCCTTAAAGTAGTGGTTGAGGCGCTCTATCCACGACTTCCAGCGGGGGGCTGCCGTCGCTGGGTCAGCAAGTTCACTGAACAGTGGGAGCGGGGTCACTGCGGCGTGGCTGTGGTGCTGGGGTGGCGCGGCTGCACCTGCTTGTGGGCCATCTGTGCCTGCTTGCGGTGCTGTGCTCATGGCGGCTGTCTTTCTGGTAGGGTCTTGCTGTCTTCCCTCCTAGTGATGGTATGCCTAGGTGCTCCACTCTCCACCAGGCTTCTTGTGTGAGTGTCCTCGTAACTCTCTCAAGAGGGGTAGCAATTGCGTTGATGGGGGCAGCTCGGATGATAGGGCCCTCCAGTGTCCAACCCCCGTGTGGCTGTGAGGTACACAACCAATACGCTGACTGTCCCTTTTCTGTAGGAGTTTGTTCACCACCTTGATAAAGTTTTCCCCTTTGAATCTGTCTTTTTTTTCCAACTTGTGTGTGTGTTTTATTTCGTTGTCCAGCTTGTGCCTGCAGGGGTGCTTGTGAGGCTCAGCGCGCTCGCCTTGAGAAGGCCGTGGCTGTGGTTGGCTGCACGGCCTGATGCGTCTTTGGAAAGGGGGCGGGGCTGCCACCCATGGAGCAGAAGCTGGTGGTGCAGGAAACGTGGCGCCAGGACGCCGGACGACGAGAAAGCCTCCGGGAGTCACAGCTGGGTCCAGGGCGACAACGCGGTCACCACGGGAGGCAGGGAACCACCTCTGCCGAGGAGGTGCAGGAGAGCGGTGGCTGCTGGGCGTCTCACCGTGTGGCTTCACGGGCTGGCTGGGAGCCTGACAGGCGAGCCGGCGAGGCGCAGGTCCAGTACCGGCCTTGTAGCCAGTCTAGCGGGTGAGCCAGCTGGGGAATATGGCCTACCCTAGTTCCCACATAAACTGCACACACACTCAGAGTGCCAGTGTGGGCTACGACCCCGAGTGGTCTTTCGCCCATTTATTTATCTCCCCGGGGCGAGCCCGCCCTGAAGAGTGCTACAATTGCAACATTGTCTGCGAGAACCCGGATGGCTCTCTACACATTAGTGAAAAGTGAGCATACGCACATGTTTTTCACACTAGTGCACATGCTTACTCCAAAGCTACAGCAGGTGCAAAAACTGGACCGTCTGTGCCAGGGCATGAAAACACAGCCCAATAGGGACCTGTTTCGATGCCCCCTTTTAAAAACTGCTGGTGCTCAGCACCGGCAGGACCCGGCCCACTTAAAGCCCTGCTTTGAGGCATATATCCAACAGCAGCAGATGCTTATTTCTTTTTATTGTCTTATATGTACAAAAAAATACAACTACACACAGGCGAGATAATCTCTCCTATCGCACTCATGAGCCAAGCACTGCCCTGTTGGGGCGCCGTCTGCTGGATGACAACGGCTAAACTAGGAAAGTCTTTACATCAGGCTACTTATCAGTGGTAAGTGAGGACCAATAGATAATAAATATGAACGGTCTTCCTAATTTAATTTTAAAGCACTTCATGGAGGTGCCTCTTTATCAGATGCACTTAATAGGAATTACCACTACATAGAGTGTCTCTGGTGGGGCAGCTAACATAATGAATATGATAGGTTCAAGGGTTAACATTAGCATTATGTTAATGTTACCTATTTAAATTAATGTTGTTTAATTCCATTTTACTTCATTCACTTTCATTGAAGTTAAGGGTTAGGATTAACATTTTGGTTTGATCAAGGTTACTTATTATTTTAATATATTTTGATTTAAATTAATTTAGGGTGAACTGTAGAATTAGGGTTAGGCTAAACATACTTATTTCATTAATCTTAATTAGGGCTACGGTTAGGGTATACATTGTGGTTACGTAATGGTTACTGGTTACATCATTGAATTAAATTAAAGATGATTTAGGAGCAGCTTTATGGTTGTTATTAGAGCTAGGTTAAAGTTAGTTATTACATTCAATTTAACTCCATTTTATTTAGGGCTATGGTTAGCATTGTGTCACGTTAAAAGTAGTACCTTAGAAAGCCATCAGGACCAGCACCCCTTAAATAGCTGACTTGCAAGTTTGCTACCTCTGGTGGCTCTTGGCACACTCGTAGACAAGATGACATTAGACTGGGGTCTAAGAAGAGCATAAAAGAGTAGGAATTGGAAAAGCTAATAGGTCTGGCTTTGGCTAGCTGTGCAATGTTTTTTTGCAAGCATAAGCATAAAAAGAAAAAGAAATGAATCCAAAATATGGCTGCCACATACTTGCATTAAAAAAAAAAAATCACTTACATGGCCATTTTACTAGTGATGTTTTTGAAGAACAAGCACTGGTGGCGCTTGCAGGGCAGCATCTGTTGCACGTGCTGCACTTGTTCCGTTTCTGTTTCGGTGCTCTACCTGGTGTACACCAACGTATAGGCCCAAGAAGGGTGCCAGCATATTTTTTCGCTTTCCCCGGTGTCTCCTCAGGCACTTCAGCTGCTGCTGCTATCATTGTTCTGGTAAATACCTTCGTAAGCAAGCCCATTTGTTTATAGATGGCGTGTTAATGTAAGGTCAGTATCCCTGTGATGCTCCCTTCGGGTGTATGACGGAACCCTGCATGCATTACCCACGCATGCCTTTACTCCGAAGTCACTACCCTGCCTGGAATGATACCACGCGTTCTTTTACCATGAAAGTCATTACAATGACTCGCCTTGGGGGGGGGGGGGGCACTGGGCTTTGGAATAGTATAAATTACGATTCCAACTCCAGTCAGATTGTCAGTAGGGGAGGTGTTGGATTTAAAATCCAACACTATTCCAACAACACGCCCCCTAAAGCAAGTTGTTATAACAACTTGCGTGGTAAAGGAACGCGTGGTAACACCACAGTCGGGGTAGTGACTGCGGAGTAAAGGCAGGTCGTGGTTCTGCCTGCGAGGTAAAGGATGTTTTCCTCTCCCTTCTGCATTTGAAAGGCTCTCTCTGCTTTCTCACCCACTGGGCTGTGTAACCCTTGATTCCCTACCAGAAAAAATGGCAGAAAGTCAGGTACTAAATTTTACTTTACATTTCAGAAGTCTGACAATTGGCACTATGACATATTGAATTATATTATAGAGCTACTGAAATTATTAGTTTCTGAAGGTGTAGAGTTTTCTTGGAAATCGTGGATTTTTTTATTTTGCCACATAATGCACCATTTACTGCCTAATTTGAAGATTTTACAAAAAAAACCCAGTTTTTTTCTTGCTCAAACGGATGAAATGTTATTAAATATAAATTGCTACACGTATGTCTGAGTAGTGGCAGATCCTTTTTTAAATTTAACCAGTCACCTTTCAGTTGCAGATAGCTATTCTCAGGTACTTTACTGAGATAATTTTAACATTTTCTAAAATATCAACAGTTGCTAAAATAAAAGTCAGAATACTGCTATTGATTGTGTTGTGCCACATTAGGCTGCATAATTTGCCTTTCCTAGCTGTGCAAGTTAGTCAACCCTGTACCATAATTTGGTCCTTCATTGCTATATAATTCCAGTAGTCCTGCATATAATGCCATCCACCATTCCAGGCTTTTTATCCAACAGCATGGTGCATTGTAGGGCTTATAGTCTTGCTTTCAACACTGCCATTATGGGCTCAAAACCCCACCATACAAAGTGCTGTTGAGTACAATGGCAGAATTAGCCTAAGGTTTTATGCATGACATTAAGCCACTTGGAAAAAAAACTGGTTGCTTCACACACAAAACCAAAAGTAAATTCTGCTCACATATTTTGTGAGGGTTCACGCTTTCATTCACATAGTGCATTAAAACTAGCATTGACAATGCGAATCATTTTGTCTTTTGTGTAGTGGAAAGTTACAGACTGTCACATAACAACAAACATACAGCATGAGCAACATAAGCGCAACCTTCCTTACCACACAGAATAAGTAAGAAACAGGTTACTGAAGCAGGAGGGCATCACAAGGTTCTCTCACACATACAGAACAGGTACAATACACACTAAAGAGATGTGAGAGGCTTTAAAGAACTGTTGCACACTCTGTGGTGAACAAACATAAACATACAAGAAATGCAACAGTCCTGGATGAAACAGCCAAGCCTCCCATGGAATTACCATACAGTCATGCACTCACATAGGACGATGAACCCTCATCTATCGAGTGTAGAATGGTTCATCAATGGGTGCTACATCTAGAACTGGGAAGCATCTGGAGTACCAGTGCTCACTGGTAGAAGAGTTTCCTAGCTATGGGTTCCCTAGTTTGATTGAGGTTATGTCCCTCGAATCACTGACACAATATCGACGTCAAAAATATCGACGTCAAAATTATTGGAGCCGAAATATCTCTGTCAAGAATATCGAAGTCCTATCTACATTATGGTAAGTACAAAAATATCAAGAAACAAAATATCCTCAAAAATATCGTTGTTAAAAATATCGTTTTTTTTTAATGTTAAAAAATAATGTCAAATAAAGTAAATGATACATATATTTAAAATAAACATAGTTAAAAATATGTTTAAAATTATAAGTAATGCATATAATGTAAAAAACAAATTAAACATATACATATAAAATATAATATATATACTTACTTAATAATATTTACAATTAATTATTGTAATAACTTATAAATTGTTAAAAACATTTTATAAATTATAAATACATACACATACAACAATATTATAAATAAAAATATAAAAAATATATATAACAAATTTTTTAAAAATGTGTTAAATAAATTATACACTACATTAACTAAAACAGTAAATATTGGATAGCGTAGGGGTAAAAATTACTATTCCCACTGCAGAGAGTGCAAACATAGGGAAAGTGTTGGATAGCGTAGGGGTAAAAATTACTATTCCAACGCCAGAGAGTGCAACAGTAGGGAAAGTGTTGGATAGCGTAGGGGTAAAAATTACTATTCCAACTCCAGAGAGTGCAACAGTAGGGAAAGTGTTGGATAGCGTAGAGGTTAAAATTACTATTCCAACTCCAGAGAGTGCAACAGTAGGGAAAGTGTTGGATAGCGTAGGGGTAAAAATTACTATTCCAACTCCAGAGAGTGCAACAGTAGGGAAAGTGTTGGATAGCGTAGGGGTTAAAATTACTATTCCAACTCCAGAGAGTGCAACAGTATGGAAAGTGTTGGATAGCGTAGGGGTTAAAATTACTATTTCAACTCCAGAGAGTGCAACAGTAGGGAAAGTGTTGGATAGCGTAGGGGTAAAAATTACTATTCCAACTACAGAGAGTGCAACAGTAGGGAAAGTGTTGGATAGCGTAGAGGTTAAGATTACTATTCCAACTCCAGAGAGTGCAACAGTAGGGAAAGTGTTGGATAGCGTAGGGGTAAAAATTACTATTCCAACTCCAGAGAGTGCAACAGTAGGGAAAGTGTTGGATAGCGTAGGGGTTAAAATTACTATTCCAACTCCAGAGAGTGCAACAGTATGGAAAGTGTTGGATAGCGTAGGGGTTAAAATTACTATTCCAACTCCAGAGAGTGCAACAGTAGGGAAAGTGTTGGATAGCGTAGGGGTAAAAATTACTATTCCAACTCCAGAGAGTGCAACAGTAGGGAAAGTGTTCGATAGTGTAGAGGTTAAAATTACTATTCTAACTCCAGAGAGTGCAACAGGAGGGAAAGTGTTGGATAGCGTAGGTGTAAAAATAACTGACTAATAATTAAAAAAATTTTTTTTAATAAATAATAATTTAATTATTAAATAACAATAAATTAATTAACAATACCAATAAATAAGTACTTAAAAATAATTACCAATTAATAATTAATTAATAATTAAATAGATGATAACTACAATTAAATAATAATTATTAACAATTAATTACCAAATAATAAAATAAAAAATAATTAATTTTCAATACCAAAAAAGAATAATTATTAAAAAGTTTTAGCAATTAATAATTAATTAACAATAAATTATTGATAAATACCAATAAATAATAATTAATGACAATTAATGACCAATTATTAATTAATGAACAAATTAATTTTCAAAACATAAAAATATCTAATATTAAAAAGTTATTACCAATTAATAATTAATTAACAATAAATTAATTATCAATACTCAATAATAAAATAAATAATCACTTAATTACAATTAAATTACTTCTTGCCCTATAAACTCACAACACACTTCAATAATAAATTAATACACTTAATATAATTACCAATTAATCAATTAATAAAAATTAATTACCAATTAATAAATTAATTACCAATTAATAATTATTTAACATAAAATTAATTATCAATACCTATAAATAAAAAGAAATAATTACTTAATTACAATTAAATTACTTCCCACCCTATTGCCCTATATACTCACAACACACTTCAATAATAAATTAATACACTTAATATAATTACCAATTAATCAATTAATAAAAATTAATTACCAATTAATAATTAATTAACATAAAATTATTTATCAATACCAGTAAATAAAAATAAATAATTACTTAATTACAATTAAATTACTTCCCACCCTATTCCCCTATAAACCCACAACCCGCTACAGAACTAAAATGCAAAATTTACTTAAAAATAATTACTAATTCCTAAAATTTTTAAATTAATATAATATAATTAAATTACTTCCCACCCTATTCCCCTATAAACCCACAACCCACTACGGTACTAAAACGCATAATTTACTTTAAAAAAAATTACTAACTTCAAAAAATTTTATACATATATACTAAAACTAGTACAATAATTAACAAAAAATATAAACACAAACATATAAAATACATAGTAAAATACATAACACTAATATAAATATCGATATTAGTAACATCGATATTTTTGCTATCGATATTACTAACTTCGATATTAACAAAAACGATATTTCTTACCTTCAGGTCGATATTCTGGTCGTCGATATTCTTGACTTCAATATTGTGTCCCTACGATATTTCAAACTCGAAATTATTGTAGGTCGAAATTAAAAACTCGATATTTAGACTGTTTACCATGTCCCTCATATTGTCATTTATGTTCTTCATTTGTGAAACTCAGACCTATACTAAAATTGTGTGTGGGTGAGCTAAAATGTTTTTTCAGGTTTCTCCCTGCTACAAGAATCTCCCTACTACAAGATTTAAAACAGTTGAGCTGAGCAAAGAGCGTCACTTCGCTTTTGCATCATCATGTATCAATGCTCAAATATTTCCCTTAGGGGATGAGGCTCATTCCTCAGGACTAAAGGTCTTGGTATTGCACATCAAAACTTGTGAAATAGTCCCCGATTCATAGGGCATGTTATAAAGTGCATTCAATACAGCCTTTGTTTTTGCATAAGATGGGGCAACAGCAATGAAAACATCCCTTCTTCATAGAACAATCACATATTGAGCAGAAACAGTGTAAGCTTCAATCTGGCAGAGGAGAGATACAGCTGGAGCAGCAGCAGCAAGTTGCTTTCCCTATCATAGGACATGCACAAATCATGTAGGAACAGTGCACGCTTTGCTTCGTCACAGAATAGGTACAGCACGGCAGTAGCTAAGCAAGCTTAATTCTCCCACAGAAAGCAGCAAATGCAATCTTCCGTGCACTGTAGAGGAAATTCAGCAGGCAGACTATTTCAAGCTTTCATCGCTCGCAGAACATGCGCAGTTAAGTCATTAGTGACATATGGTTCATAGGTGGATGAGTGAGTGAATATGCAAGTTCTGACACCATACCCACTTAGAAGATATTCCAAGTTAGCATCCTGAAAGTCCTACTGGTGTCACTCAGAGACCTGCTGTCACTGCTGTAACTCCTGGTGTCATATTTTGAAATCTTGCTGTCACTTCCTGTAGGTCCAAATGATGTTGTTAGGGAAGGTGGTAATAGAGGTAGAAGAGACAAGTAAGAAAGAGAGAGGATAGGTGGGAGATAGAAAGGATGAGAGATTGAGAAATATGGAAAAAGTGTGACACAGGTATGTGTAATATATTAAAGGGGGAGAGACAAGAGAGAGGCAGGTATGAATGAAGAATATGAGGGTTAGAGAAGGGTGTAAAGGGCAAATGAAGGTGAAGCAAGAGACAGAAATGTAAGCCAAAGGTGTGAACATGAGAGAGAGAGAGTGAGGGAACGAGAATGCGTGTGAGAGAGAGAGAGAAATAGAGAGAAAAGGAAGGAAAGGAGAGAACAGATAAGTGTAGAGGCTGAAAAAAAGTGAGTTAGAGAGAGAAATGAATATCTAATAGAGAAAGAGGAATATAGACACAAAATGGGCAATATTGGGTCAGGGGAGAAAAGAGGCATCTTTTTTTGGTTTTCACAGTTTTTCTTTAAACTGCTCATACTGGGCACGTCACGTTCTCCATCCCATACCATCGACATCATCTACAGAGAAGAATTCAGAGTCATGGTTCTTTAAAGTCCTTAAGTCTGTCTTAATGAGTTATTTCTCCCCTCTACACTTCTCAGCAGGCAACAAAGATTCATTGACCAGGGGTTCCAGAGTAAATTGTTATTGAGGAACCCGGCCTTATCAATGGTCTCTATCCCCAGCTCGCATATGGATGATCATTTGTGAAAATTACCCTGCTGCAAACAGAGCTGGGTTCCACAGTTTAGCAGTACAGACTTAAAGGCCCTGCTGATAAGATATAAAGAGAAAGTTCTATGCAGGACTGTAGACTTAAATCAATGCTGTGATGATTTCAAGATGAAGCATGGATATTTAGTTGAGAAACTGGAGCAAAATGAAAGTTTGGGGCCATTACAAATTACTGTAGTTTGTGTTGATTCTTTGGTTATCCAGATATTGAGAAGTACCTAGTAGGACATTGTTGTTTGTAGCAGCCCAGCCATAGACCAAGTACCTATGAAAGGCATACATGTCCAAACCACTTCAAACAGGTTTTGAATGCACATGCACGAGGATCTGTGCAATCCCAGCCTCGGTGCTCCACCTTTTCAAAAGACAGCGGGCCACCAGTGAGAACAAGCCTTTCGATTGTGCCATGCTTTTTATTTTTATTTGTGAAGGAGACGATAATAAATCGCCACATTACCAATAATTTAAAAAGCAGGTACATTGTTACTTATGCACTTCATAATTTTAAAAGAAGGGACAGAAAATAAATCACCATTTAATTGGGTACCCAAAGTGCAAGCAAAATGAAAGTTGGTTGTAAAATTAATATTCAAAATGCAGGCCAAAGAAATGAATCTATTTAAAATGCATTGCAAACATTACAAACCCGTAATTCAGAAATAAAATGGGGTGGGCGATAAATTCCCACTTCACCGGCGGAGTTCACAGAGTTTTGCCCACTTTGCATTAAGCTTGTAACGCGGAGTTCCGGCCAAACTCCGCCAACCACAGTGTGACAAAGTTTTTTCTCACGTGCGGCTTGCCAGCGGTAAGTTGACGAGCCAAGTGAGAATTGGCGTTCCCTAGCACAATTTTCAGGCGCTTGGATGGTACCTGGTGAGATTTTCTTAACACAGGCAGTCCTGACCGTTTGCGGTGAGAAAGTTGCCGCTCAAGTAGAAAATCTACTCGAGTGGCAGCAAAGAACAGCCCCTCTGGTGCACCGCATGGTGCAGTTCGCCCTGATTTTGCAGTGTGGAACAAGCTCCCGGCACTAAAAATCAGTGCGAGCAGTGCGACGTGCTGATTTCTGCCCATTCATGGAACTCCGTGGAATCTTGTGTAGTTTTCATGTAACTCCGCTTAATTCCGCCCATCTCTACAAATAAGTGCATTTGTAGTTGTACTGCTACATTTGGCCATCCTCTGTTCTTTTAACTACTCTTGATGTCTTTTCCTGAAATAGCTTTAGGTACGCATGGTCCTTGTTAGATTTGCTTTAAAAAAATAATGACAATTCAAGAATGCACTTGTACAAATTTGTTTTTGGCACTGCATTTTATGCTGAAATGAATCACTGGCGGGTGATGTTTGCATGTAACTTATTTGCTCATGTTTCTACTTTTGCTTCCTTTTTCTTGTAAAGGAGTTGCTACCTACTCTTTTGGTGCATTTTATTCCCATTTACATTAGACTATGTATGTGATTTTCGACCAGTTGTTGAAACGTCCATGCTCGTGTTTTCCCTGTGAAGCGTGTCTGGTTTTAGAGTAGTAAAAAAAAAAAAAACACAAATTCTTTTCTTTTTTTTAAAGCATAGTGTTGTTTGTCAGTATTAGCAATTTGAAAGCGGTGCCCTTTAACAGCGTGGAGCAGGTCATTTAAACACGATTAACGTAATGAGTTCTGTACTGCTTGTTCTCTACAACATGTCTACGCAGGACAGAATGTGTCCTGTCAGTACCAAGTTGTGTTATAAGCTTATTATGTAATTGAATTGCATTTTTGGAGCATGTTTGGTCGACTTAGGACCTTAAGCCAATGCCATTAATTAAACCTTAATGGTTGACTTGCAGCCAGGCATCATTTCAAGGCAGTTTACGAATGGCGGTCTGAGAGAAGTGTGTATGCAGAACACTGTATTAAAAATTCAAATGGAGCAATAATCTATTTTTGATAATTTTGAGGATAAACTCAAAGTGATAAAAAAAACAAGTGTAACTACACAGTTAGCTGTGGAATTTACAGCAAACGGCCATAAGACATAGCAGAGTACGTATGCAGTGATTATGTCTATGTTTCTTTCCATAGCGTCCACTGCACAACTAAATTGCTTCTAGACGCTGCATGTAATAAAATCGCAGACGTCAAAAAACAGATAAACAGTATGTAGGTCAGGCCCGGTTCTAGAGGGTGGGCAGGGTGGGCCAGGCCCACCCAAGCTAGAGCCTGGCCCATCCAAACATGAGCCTTGGCCCTGGCAGTGACGGCTTGAAGGCCAGTAGAAAATGGCCACTTTCATTGAAAACGTTCCTCCGAACGTTGTTTTCCTTCCTGTTCTGAGAGTTGCGTGATTGGGCCTGGGCTCTCTCTCACAGGCACCCCCAATCACCTTTTAGAAAGGTGGGCTGTGTCCCCGCCCGCTCGTGCAGGTAGAACAGGGGCATGGCAAAGGGGACAAATCCTTTCTTTGGCACCGGGTAACCTTAACCTTCCTGCTGCGTGGATATTTCCTTTTCTATTCCATGCTGGATTTGATTATCCTGATTCACCTTTCCTGGCCCCTGCAGCTGCTTATCAGACCGGGCTGTGATGAGGAACCGAGCAGGTAAGAGATTGTGTGGCTATTTGTTCTTCTTTTTAAAATCAGGGAAGGCCCAGCAAGATACATATTTCGTGTATGCTTCATTTACAATAAAAATGACCAGATAACTCTGGTGATTTATGATCCTGCTGGAGAGCAATCATTTGTCTGTTGGTAGTTTTGAAATGCAGATAAACTGTATTTTATGTGGATAGCTCAGTGGGTTACTGCATTTGTCACAGATTCTTGTGTTCCTTGCAGTTCAGAAGTTACAATCCTATCATAGGACAGTGACCTATGAACTGTCATCAAAGAGCTGCATGCAAACTTGAATGGTATAGTTAGAACATAGCTTTTTTTGTGTTGTAATATAGTCAGAAGTTCCCCAGTATTTCATTATTCTAATGTTGCAAAAAGAGTTTGTTTGGGAAGATATACAGTTTTATCAGTAAAGCCAACCCCTAACCACTGGCGTATGCTTTAAATCCTGCGTTTGTGCTTCTCCAGACCAATGAGGGAGTCAGAGGAGGAGGTCAATAGGGGGGGTACGGAGAGATGAGGGGCGCTGGTGGAGGGTGGCAGTGAGGGAGTCTGAGGAGGAGGTCAATAGGGGGAGAGGCTACGGAGAGATGAGGGGCACTGGAGGAGGGTGGTAGTGAGGGAGTCTGAGGAGGAGGTCAATAGGGGGAGAGGCTACGGAGAGATGAGGGGCACTGGAGGAGGGTGGTAGTGAGGGAGTCTGAGGAGGAGGTCAATAGGGAGAGTGGCTACGGAGAGATGTGGGGCGCTGAAAGATGGTGGTAGTGAGGGAGTCTGAGGAGGAGGTCAATAGGGGGGGCTACGGAGAGTTGAGGGGCGCTGGTGGAGGGTGGTAGTCAGGGAGTCCGAGAAGGTCAATGGGGGGGGAGGCTATGGAGAGATGAGGTGCGCTGGTGGAGGGTGGTAGTGAGGGAGTCCGAGGAGGAGGTCAATAGGGGGGGCTACGGCGAGATGAGGGGCGCTGGTGGAGGGTGATGGTGAGGGAGTCTGAGGAGGAGGTCATGAGGGGGAGGGGCTACGGAGAGATGAGGGGCGCTGGTGGAGGGTAGCAGTGAGGGAGTCTGAGGAGGAGGTCAACAGGTGGAGAGGCTATGGAGAGATGAGGGGCACTGGAGGATTCTGAGGAGGAGGTCAATAGGGAGAGGGGCTACGGAGAGATGTGGGGCACTGAAAGATGGTGGTAGTGAGGGAGTCTGAGGAGGAGGTCAATAGGGGGGCTACGGAGAGATGAGGGGCGCTGGTGGAGGGTGATGGTGAGGGAGTCTGAGGAGGAGGTCATGAGGGGGAGGGGCTACGGAGAGATGAGGGGCGCTGGTGGAGGGTGGTAGTGAAGGAGTCCGAGAAGGAGGTCAATAAGGGGGAGGCTACGGAGAGATGAGGGGCGCTGGTGGAGGGTGGTAGTGAGGGAGTCTGAGGAGGAGGTCAATAGGGGGGCTACGGAGAGATGAGGGGCGCTGGTGGAGGGTGGTAGTGAGGGAGTCTGAGGAGGAGGTCAATAGGGGGGGCTACGGAGAGATGAGGGGCGCTGGTGGAGGGTGGTAGTCAGGGAGTCCGAGAAGGTCAATGGGGGGGAGGCTATGGAGAGATGAGGGACGCTGGTGGAGGGTGGCAGTGAGGGAATCCGAGGAGGAGGTTAATGGGGGGGCTACGGAGAGATGAGGGGCGCTGGTGGAGGGTGGCAATGAGGGAATCCGAGGAGGTCATGAGGGAGAGCCACTTGCCTGATACTCCCACCTCAGAAAACTCCTCTTCCCATCAAAGGCGCATTACATGGAAAAAAACACTTTTGAGAGTGATAACATTTAGAAAGAGATTTGGAAATAAAATAATGCGTTTTACTGGGCCTTGTAAGACTAAGGAGAGATGAAGGAGGGTCCTGAAGCAGGCCTGGCTAGACATAAGTGACAAATCGGGACCGCAGTGGCCCACCCGAATGCATCCTTGGCCCACCCAAATAAAAATTCCTGGAGCCGGGCCTGATGTAGGTAGATGGTTTGGAAAAATATAACAATATTACGGTACACTTACAGGTTTAAAATGTATACATTTATTTTTAAGTATGGCCTAGGGATAGCTGTAACTGCCTGTCAGCCTTTTGTTGTCACAAAACCCCATAAAATAATAATAATAAATGTACATAGAGGGGCTTTGGGTCAGCCCCCTTCAGTCATTACTCAGTCCCCTACTGGATCAACAGAAAGAACAGAAATCATCGAATGGGGCACCCACACTCCCCCACACACTTTCAGCCATTAGTGCTGTTGCTGGTGCCATTTCTATTTGATTCGCACTCCAGGCTGCCTCTCAGTGTTTGGAGTACCAGGCAGCGTGAGTGACAACATTTTAACCCTATACATCTGAGTCCAGCTTGGTAGGAGTGTGCAATAAAACCCTTTTCAGTCATAGCACCCCGCATCCCACCCCTGCATGTGTAGGGAAACTCCAGCGCAGTCCCTGGACACAGAGGTAAACTTCATCTTTCTTTTCTGCAGGCGACATGACAGTTCTGGTTATATGTGTATAAGGCAGCAACTGTTGTGATTTGTATCATGTTAGCTAGTTGACGCAGCGTTGGACAAAAGGGCGCCCTTATTGAGAGAATGTTCATAGTGTGTAACAAGGTGGGCATGTGGAGGCTTGGCTAGCACAATGGTTCTTGTGAGGCAGTTGTAAGTCTGTGATGTCAGTGTAATTGTTGGTTTATTTAACAATGTTCGGTATTTATAAATAATATGATCAGCCCTACCAGCATAGGGCTCGAGTACGATGTCCGTCGGAGTTGCCTCCGACTGACACCGTTGTGGTCTCGAGCTGACCGACCTCTGGTCGGTGGTCCCGACACCACAATTACAATGCGACTGCACATGGTGCAGTCGCATACTCCCATTTCTCTATCGGAGCTTGTGCTGTGGCCATAAACCGGCCGTAGCACAAGCTCCCATAGAGAAACTGGAGATTGTGTTAATCCCTGCACGGCAGGCACCTCAAGGTGCCTGCCACACAGTGCAGGGATTAACAGGGGGGCACCACAGGTGCCCCCTCGGTCCCCAACCGGAAGCCGCAAGGAGAATGGGGCCCTGCTAGGGGCCCCCAAACTCACTTTCCGACAGGCTTTCCATGTCGGAAAGCCCGGCATGGAAATCCTGTAGGAAACCGAGCATCGTAATCCCCACGGCGGAAACACCGTCCATAGGGATTATGGGCCAGTCTCCAACTGGCCGATAGGCTCCTAGAGCCCACTGGAATCCAGCCAGAATGACCGTCCGGTTTCACTTTCAACCGTCTGCATCATAATGCGGCGGTCGAAAGTGAAACCCGCCATGAGGCCCGGAAAGCCTCTGACCTGTGGTCGGAGGCTTTCCGGGTCTCATCGTAATGAGGCCCATAGTGTGCAGTATTCCATATCCTCCCTGTTGACTTCCCATTCTTCCCACCTCCCTCTTGTGGTTTGCTCAGCATTTTCTCCCCCTTCTGCCCTTCCTCCCGCAGCCTTTTATATATACTTTCATTTGTAATTAACTGTATACTGTCCCTCGTCCTCCATTCCTCCTTTCACTTGCTGGTGCTCATGTACCCCTCTTTCTAGGCTGGTCGTTTATGAGGTCTGGTGTTAGCCAATACCTTTTGATTTTACTAAAGTTTAGTTGTAAAATACTTACATATAGGGACTTTTATCCAACCCTCTTCATTAATTGGTCATTAAGTGCCAGGATTTACTATGCTAAGGGGTTCTATTTTGAGAGCAAAAAAATGTGTTTGATTTTAACTACTGTTTTTTTAAGACTGATGGGCCCAGCAGCTTGCCCGACTATACAGTTGTGCAAAACCTATAACAAAAAAACAAGCCTTGACAAAGTCAAAAAGATGTCAGCCAGCACCAGACCTATTGGCTTTGTCAATCCTTATGAATTTCACCTATGCACTTGCTGCTCGTGCTGCCTATACCATACCTTTGCATGGCCTCAGAGGAGTGAGTAGTGTGTGATTCTGTCATGGCCAATAGGTTTATGCAGCAGGAAGGCCTACATTATGCATTGAGTCTATCTAATTATATAAAGAAAACACAAATTATGCAGCACATTCACCAGAAGTATTATTTTCATCTATTTTATTTTTTGGGGAAATATTTTTATTGAGCATTTATAAAACAGACATATATTGAATCACAACACCGTAGTAGTGCCATATACAAATGGGCGTAGCGAAACAGTAATAAGTATGTTTATCCAGTCGAAGAGTCAACAAGATGCCAATGAACATTTAAAAAGGATACATGAGGCAATGCACTTGTAAGGCAAAAGGAGAGACATTGCAGTGTGGTACCGGCTCCGCAGTGGACCCTGGGGCACAGGAGTGTCGGATTGGTTGTTGTGAAAATGTTAAATGTTTTAAACCAAGCATCAACAATAAAACAAATGCAAAAATATGTTTCTTCACATAGAAATGACCTGTCCCATACCGTAAATAATCCCACAACTAGCACAGGAGTGCCTAAGAGCCATCAGCTTGGCAAGGGGCAAGAAGTTATGCTCGGTTTACGTGTTATGTATGTCGTGTGAAGGGTAGCCAAGGGGGGGGCAGGGGAGCGCAGGAAAAACAACTTGTTAAAGAGCCGCGTGGTCCGTGGCATGTGAGCCCTGGAAGCATCGCCCGTTAACAGCAGATAGTGACGGAGTGGTTGCCATAAGTCTTTTAGCCTGGATGTTGGGGGCTGTAGAGAGGTGTATAATTAGCTAATGGTGTCACAATATACAAAGCTACTGAGTCAGGCCTTGGCTGTGTGTGGGCGACCTCTGCCCCAGTGCAGCGCAATTTCGCGTTTCACAAGGAGAAGGGCTGTAGCGGTGAAGTGCCAGGCACTTTTAGGGAGATCATGTACATAGCCTAGCAACTCCAGAAATGGGCCTGGGACGGGATCGATGTCAATCATCTGGGCCAGGCGAGAGGAATCCTCACACCAATATAACACAATGTAGCTACATGTCCATGTCATGTGTATAAAGTCTGCCCCTGGGTAGTGGCATTTGGGGCAGTCGGAGGATCTTGTGTGGTCAAATCTATGTTGGTCGTTAGGTGTGATGTAGACTCTATGTAAAAACTTGACGTTTATGAATTTGTGGCGATAACTAGATGAAACAAGGTTCATTTGTGTGCAACAGGTGGCCCATATCTGGTCAGTCAGCTGGGGCCCAAGGCCTCTTAGTAACCCCTAGGCTTCACAACTTGGGCAGACAACAAGTCCACCGATGCTTGATATAAAATTAGAACAATTTAAAGGCGAACCCCATTATCATCATCAGTTGCTAGAGTTAGGGGGTGAATTTGTCCGGCGCTAGCGAGTCTGTCGGGATAATGGCTCACAACGCACTGTCAATACGGTGCATTACAAAGTGGTCCATACTGGTGCCATTGTTGAAGCGGATGTCTGCGGAATGTGCAAGGGCGTGTCTATTTGGGAAAAGGTCCCTGAATGTGTGGAGGCCATATCAAGCCAATGTGTGCTTGACCAGTGTTTTCCGGAAGATAGGGAACCAGGGGTTATCTGTTTGAGCCAGGGAGCGTGAGTAGAGTAGAGTGCTTTCTAGTAGATTCTAGAGCTTCCTCCATGCCCAGCATGTGGTGGAAAGAGCCTGTATGTCTGTCGGGTTAAGTGGAATCCCCATCGGAAGGATGAAACTGAGATGTCGGTGCAGCCTGGACAATTTTGGGCTTGGTGTAGGGAAGGTGTGCATCCGCATGAAACCAATGGTGGGCAAACTGACATTGTGCAGCCAGATAGTACAAATGTAAGTGCGACACGCTGAACCCATCCCTCTCATAAGATAATATCAATGTGTCCCAACCCACCTGTAGGCGCAGAGTGGTGTGCAGAAAAGATAATTCCAAAGAATCGAAAGTCTTCTCTGCATTCAGAAGGGCGACCGTTGTAGGGACATTTGGATAGATTCTGTTAAGGACAGAGAATATGGTGAGCAAATTCAGAGAAATAGACCTATGAGGAACAACTCCCAATTGTACAGAGGGATATGATTTGCTCCGTCAGTATGGCTAGGCGATTGGAGAGTACCTTGGCTAATATTTTGTTGTCGAAGTTTAATAGTGATAAAGGTCTGTAGGATCCACAGTGGTGCGGGCCCTTACCAGGTTTGAGGAGTAAACTTATTACTGCTTCCTACAGTGACTGAGGTAGGATACCAGATTCAAGGGACTCAGCGTACATGGCTAGAAGGTGCGGCACGAGGAGGTGCTTAAAATGTTTGTAGAATTCCCCAGTAAAGCCGTCCAGGCCGGGGGCCCTAGAGCCGTCTAGAGAATTTATGACTTGCACAAACTCCTCGCTGGAGATGGGTTCACTGAGAAACTGTTAATGGGTGGAAGTTAACCACACCATAGCTACCTCCTCTAGGTACACCGTCTGAGCTGCAGTATCTCCGGAGATTCGGGACATGTAGAGTTGAGTGTAATATCATAGGAGGGCTGTCAGAACCTCCTCATTAGAGGTCACTCTCAACCAATCAGCCTGGTGATGCTCAAGAAATATAGAAGAAGCCCCTAGGGGGTCACAGGAGGTTGGCGAGTGTGCATCCTGGGAATTCACCTTCACTTTATCTGCGGGCCCTGACTTATTTCCCAAGGAATAGCACTTCTCATTCGACCAGATCTTGGTATTCTGCATGTAGGGAGGTTCGCCTAAGTGGTTTCCAGTTATCCTGTCACTGGGCATATGTTGCGTCCAGGGCGGCCAAGTCCTTCTTGGGGTGAGCCTGCGCATATCGCGTAACACCCCTGAGTGCTTAGAAATGCAAACCCCTTGAATGTATGCTTTAAATGCCTCCCATGAGGTGGCCTGTGTGGCCACCAAGCTTTCTAATCTACCACCGCTGCACGCAATTCGGAGTGAAAAAGGGCACACTGCATCGCCATTGACGGATATCGCCATTGCCTCACCAAGTCACTGCCAAAAGGGAGGTGCAATATAACGTGGACCAAGGAGTGGTCTGAGAGCATGCGAGCTAAGTGTTGGATCGTGCACAACCATGGACACATAGTCCTGGAGATGAAGCATTAATCAATGTGAGACCATGTGTTGCGGGTGGCCGAATAGTGTGTATATGCCAGTGCTGATGTACTGCATAGTCTCCAGGTATCTTGGAGATCATAAATGTCACAGATGTCACACAAGATATGGAGCGATTCAGGCTTACCAGCAGGAGCAACCGCTGTAGTATCTGGAGCAGTGTCATTCAGCAGGTCAAAGTCACCTCCCATGATTATATGGTCAAAGTTCATTCATCCAATTTGGGTGTGTAGCATCTGGAAAAACTCAGGGGAGTCAACATTGGGGGAATATATGTTAGCCAATAGTACTAGGTGTCCCGCCAATGTCCCGGTCACCAGGATATATCTGCTGTCCTCTTCTAAAACAGAAGCTGTGGTGTGGAATGGTAAATTCTTATGGATTAAGGTGCAGACCCTCCCTGAGTATGTACTGTAGTAGGAGTAATAGCAGTGTGTGCCCCATGTTGATGCAAAGGTATGAGATTTCCCAGACGGAAGATGTGTCTCCTGTAAAAAGGCAATTTGCGTACCGTGGCATGTAAGGTATTGCAGAACCTGCTTGCCCTTTCAGGGATTGCTTAGGCCTCTGATGTTACACGACAGGAAAGAGAATTCGGCTCAGAGGAGTGCACTGACGCCATAGAGATGTGTGGGAATGTTAGTGTGGTAGAGTGTGAATACGGTAGGAACAGCTTTTGCCAATAGTAGAAAAACAACAGGTCGAAACTCAGTTAGCCCCATGCTACCCTTCTCCCCTCCCGCCACCCGCAACAGGCAGGAACTAGCCAGTGAATCCTTAACCAAACTTTTCCATAAATCAGAAAAACATAAACAAACATCTCTTTCTTTTGAATACGAACGGGGATATTCGAACAGGACGCTGATAGAGCGGTTTGCGGCACAGGAGCCGTTGATATTTTGGAACTGACCCTGGACCAAATAGGGTGCAGTTGCTAAACAAACTGATACATAGTCTGTATCATTACTTCGCGAGTTTCATATCTGACTGATTATCTTTGCTGACAAACGACATATTTTTAAGCCCTGATGAAGTCCATATATCTGGACGAAACGCGTCGGCTGTCTGGCTGTTGTTTTTTAACGGAAAAGAAGAATAAAGTTTTCAATCTATAACCAGAAATGGATGGACAGAGACTTTTTGTTTGACTATTTGTGGTGCACTCCATATTGGTTATAAAATTTAACATTGGTCTTGGAGATTGCCCCTTGGGAGCAGCAGGGGCAGTGGAAGTGCACACTATCTGAGTTATTTGGCTCAGGATTTTGGACTTCTTTTTGGGGGATTGGGTGGTTTGGAGGTGCGTCACAAACACATCTTTGGTGTGTAGGGTCGGCTTGCTGTTCCACCTTGGAGATAAAACATCATAGTAGTGTATACCACTGGGGGGTGGCAACACTGTGCTGGCTTATCCCAATCCATGTACGGGTAATAAAGCAGTTAGTGGAATGGGGCATTGGCAAGCGAGTGTATAGCTGCTCTTCAGAAACATTGAGAATTGTAGCATGGGACATGTGGACACATCACATGATAACACAACAGGATCGGAAGGTGGTGTGCTGTAATCACCTCATGGGAAAAGGTCTGCCCTGGCACTCCAGTGTATTTCAGGGGGTTATCTGTCAGGAATAGAATGTAGGGAAGGTGTGCTTTCCATCGGGCGGTGCTTGCAGAAAACCTGGGCTGCCGCTAGGGTGTCGAAAAAGTGTGTCCTCTTGTTCGAATCAACCCTTAGGCATGTCAGGTAGAGAATGCCCTAGTGGAGTCGCAGTTTACGGACAGTTGATTTGTCATTTGTGAACTTTTGGCAGGCCTCCTGTACCGTCACAGTAAAATCAGAGAATAAGAAGATTGTGGAGCCTTGCCATTTATCAAGCCGTTTTCCCGGGTCAGTCTCAAGGATACATCACGGTCCTGAAAGTTTAGCAGTCTAGCAATGATCGGTCTTGAGGTATTAACAGGCACAGGGTGTGGGCCTGGTGCAGGAGTCTCCAACCGGTCGATCGCGAGCTACCGGTATCTCACCAACACCCCGTGAGCAGCTTGCAGCAGCATCTTGATTTTGGAGCACTTTTCTGTTGTTTTATGTTTTGAGGCCTTTTTTTAAAACTCGTGGCCCACCCTCACTGAAACCAGCTGTTCAGATTTGTGTAACTGAGCTTAGCTGGGGCGGGGCGGGCCGAAGAGCATGAAGTTCTTCCTCCTCTCTGCTCCACCTGCCTTTCGCAGCCTGGCACCGCGCTTTGAACCTATGCAATGTGTGCCGTGTGGAGCAGCAGGTGTTGCGGAGTGGAGCAGGAAAGGCTGGTAGCGTGCAGGTGGGGCAAGCAGTATTGAACTACTATCGGGAGCCGAATGAAGCAGCGTTTCAGACTCTTATTTTTTTAAATAAATAGCAGCATCTATATGAGCAGTTGTATGATAGAGGCACGCATGTCTAAACGACGTGTGCCTCTTCAACGCTGCCCTAACCACGAATGCATCTGAACAGCGCATTTCTTTACCACACATGCCTTTACCATGCATGCCTTTACCACCCAATTTCATGGTAAAGGCATGACTGGTAAAGGGATATGTGTGGTAAAGTTCACACCCGAGCCCTCCCCCGAGCCCTAAAACTACCCGACCCCCCTGAGTTTTAAAAACTAACCAGACCCTCCTGAGCCCCAAAAACTACCCTGACCCCCCTGAGTCCTAAAAACTTCCCCAAACCCACACCCAGCCCTACTAACTACCCCGACTCCCCCTGAGCCCAAAAAAGTAACCCGCCCCCAGCCCTAAAAACTGCCTCAACCCCCCCTCTTAGCCATAAACACGTCCCCGCCCCCTGAAAAGAACCCAACCCCCAAAGGCCTAAAAACTACCTCAACCCATAAAAACTACCCCCACCCTCCCAAAATCCGGCCCCAGGCCCACTTACCTCACCGCGTCCTCTCCCGATCCTTCCTGCTCCTGGGCCCACCCGTTCCCCCATCTAGACCGCGCATATGCCTTAACCAAGCATATGCTTGGTTAAGGCATATGAGTGGTTAAGGCAAGCGTGGTTGTGCTTGCGGGGAAACGGCACGCATGGCTTAACCCATGTTATAAAGGCCTTTTCCCATATGAGCTGGTGCTGCTAGAGTGAATTGGAATATAAGCATTATGTCCATTATATTAATTTTTACTTTGGTATAGGAATCCAAGGATTTATATGATGTTATAGATAGTGGCCATGTATTCTAAAAATGTTATGTGAACTTAATCCAACTTTCTGTCAAGCATCAAAACATCTGATTATAGCGGAATTTCTTCATACAGTGCGTCATGGCACTGTGGACAGATAGCAGATAAATTGACAGATAGCAGATAAATTGGATGAAAGGGCACAAATATCCCCAATTCATCACTGGTTTTTACTTTAACCCTACCCAGGGGGTCCAATATTAAAGAGGAACCAGGAACGTTCCCTGAGGTTTTAATGAGAGTTTCTGCACGGTGGATCCCTATAAATGTGTGTATTGTCTTCCCGTCTTACCCTTTGCTCCATCCCAGGCATTGGTCTGTGTAGGGATGTTTAAGCACACCAATGAGGAAGCATGCCACTACTAGTGGGTGAGGGAATTTTTAAAAACCTTGTGATTTTTCTGGAGAGGGTGGAATTCTATTTGAATGAAGCTGCGCGTGGGAGGGTTTCTTGGAAAAATGCGCGAGTTACTTGGCTTTTAGTAGCTCACAACGATTTTCAGTGATCAGAAGTAGCTTTCAGTACAGAAAAGGTTGGAGACCCCTGGCCTAGTGAGTGGCGTCCTTGCTCAACAACAAAGGTGGAAGTCACGTTCTGCCTGTACAGCAAGTTAGTTAACAGCTTTTCTACTAACAGAACAAGGCGTCCGTGTTAGTTGACTGTGTCACACACATAATGCTCAGATTGTTGCGTAGATCTTGTGCGTCCGGGTCCTCGTTCTTGATAACCACAGATTTCAGCAGTCGTTCCAACCGTTCCAGGCGCCTTGTGGTCTGTGAGTCCCCATCTTTGAGGCCCGAAACAGTTCCTCTGTGCCGTTCAGCCTTACATTGTGTCTGTCTAGCCGCTCACCCATATGGTCGAGGCGCCCAGTCCGGGCGCCAAATCTATTGTCAATGGCTCGAAAGCTGCCCTGAGTTTTGCCATTATAGCATCAGTGCCAGTCAATTGTTTGGGCTCTGGGACCCCGTGGGCCCCTGCTCCCCATTGGCGCAGGCACCCCAGTGTCAGTTTGCCTGGGTTTGTCGAAATTGAGCCTCTGTTGCTTAGGATTCCCTTGCACCATGTCTGGGGGCCTACTTCTGGGAGGTGGTGGTGCACTGCGAGTGGAGTGCTCAGGTACGTCTGTCCCCGCTGCCGCGGCTGAGCCAGATTCCCAAGGAACCCGGTATGTGCAGTATTGTGGGTAGCGGCCCGCAGACAATTAGTGCATGTGAGTTAGTCTATTGAGGTGAGTGGAGAGCAGGGTTACCTTATGTTGTCGCTAGAACCCATGACGTACCAGTATGTGCAGGAGGTCTGGAGTTAGTGGGGTGTCAGGCCAGTTCACGTGAAGCAGTGTCTTATCACCCACCTGTTGTGTCTAAGGGTCTATCGATAGCCAGCATTTGGGAGGAGAAGTTGTTGGGCTTCTTATAGAGATGCCGAAATCAGAGGCAGGTCGGCATGTGGGGCTGTGCTATGGTGAAATTCTTGGTGTCTTAACAGCTGGTTGTACAGTGGTGCCTGCCATACACTGCAGCCCTCTCTGGTGCCAGCAGTGCAGCAGATAAAAATGGTAGGCTGCGACATGGGTCATCGCGCTAGTCCTCGCATCCAGCCAGGAGGATAGCGTACGGTTGAGGCCTGCAGCACTGTGAGGAGATGTATCGCACCCCCCTGCTGCCTTCCAAGCATTGTTGAGGCATCAGTGGTGCCCCCAATTAGGGCAGCGCGGACGCTAGGCCCAGTCAGCAGCCGCACGCTTCACGCCCTTTGGGCCAGGCAGAAGATGCGTCCCAGCAGGCATCCAGCGGGGCCAGGAGGACTAGCAGGGGGAGCAGCGCCATCCATGTAGATGGGCGTGTGCAGCTGTGTGCAGATACGCTCACTTGTGCTGTGGATGGACAACAGGCCCAGCCTCAGTCACCCACGCGGCACAAAGACCACTGCAGTGACTCAGGCATACCCCGATGGGCCGGGCAGGTTCAGACAGTAGGTGTACTGGCCCAGATCAAGCAGGGGCAGATGAGGCGTTTTCTGTAGCTAGGGGCAGAGTCGGGCATCCTCGAAAGGCCCAGTGATCTACATACTTCAGGCTCACCCACAACCCCTGTCACCATGGGGCCTCTAAGGTGTAGGCCAGGTCACCCGTTACTCTGCTAAGCCCGCCACCGGCCTCAGCACCACTGTCAATCCATGGTCATACAGTGTCACCGGATGTAGGGGAGCCCAATTATCACTCGGCAATGGAAGTGTGGTGAGGCCCGTTCGAGCAGAAGATTAGGGCCGATTCCACCTGATCATCAGTGCTGCGCGGCCATCTTGGTCGCCGGCTTGGTTACGCCTCTCTATTTGAGAATTATGCTAATTATATGGCAAATTATGTGGCAAATATAGTAAATACATAATTATGCAATAAACGCTTTAGCCACAGAATCACATAAATACACTCACCATTGTTTTATTAAAAATGTACACACGAAATCTAAAAAAATGTAAACATTCTAATTCAAGTCAGTGTCCTTTTCGAGCCGCACATTGAAGAAAATAGGTTTTTCAAGCTAACTCCTCCAAAATATTTATATTTCCATTTTTAGAGTGTTGTCATGCACCGATAGGTATGGTGCTAGTGGTCAATGATAATTCAAATTCAGGATACACAGCTATCATCCAGTTACATAGGATAAAGCCTGGTTTTTAATAGTTTCCTAAATCTCAACCTTGAGGTTTACTTTCTACCCACAAAGTCCTCCATGTAGTGCTCCACAATTTAGCTGCAGCCACCGAGAATGTCTGTCCTCCTCAGGTAGTAGTCCTCCAGAGTCTCAGGAAATTCAGAGGGCAGGCCTTCTCTGAAAGTAGATGCGTCTTGTGGTCTAACATGAGAACTTTTAGATTAGAGAGCTAGGTTTGCTGTTATATAGTGCTTTATGTACAAGACATAAGGGTTTAAATCTGATTTTATGACAGATTTGTTGCCAGTGAAGTTTAAGTAGACATGCAGTGATACTGAAAATCAATCTAATAGCTGTATTTTGGACCATTTGCAGTGTATTAACTACTTAAGCTGGTAAACCCAGATAGGTTGAATTAAAGTCTAGTGGAAACAAAGGCTTTAATATTCTGTATACTTTATTGGATGGCGAAAAGGTAGATGGTGCATTTCAGGATCCGGAGCTAAAAGGTCTTCACCATCGTATTAATCTGTTCCACCATCGACAGGCCTAAATCGAATTTGATCCCTAGATTTTTACCACAGTGACAGGAAAGGCAGCTGTCCAAGAGAAGGATGCCAGAAAGTGTGTTACCACAATGTTGACTGGTGGTAGAAGAAAATAATTTCTGTTTTCCCTCTATTCAGTTTTAAATGATTTTGAGACATCCAACAATGGACATTGACCAGACTTTTTTTAAGCTGGTAGCTCTTACACCAGGGTTGTTGTGAACACCAAACAAAATTTGTGTGTAATCTGCATACATTATGGCAGTCAGTCCACAGTTCTCATTCAAATGGTCTGACACCATATGCAAATTAAACAAGGGATAAAGTACCGACCTCTGTGACACATAACAGGTCAATGACTTTGCTCTGATAAACAGAGGACTAAATCAGCTTGAGTATTCCAAACAGCAACAAAAAACAAAACTTTGAAATCAGTTTGGTACAGAATCTCTGATTCTATATCTCTGCAAGAGCCCTCATAGCACCTGGTGGCCCACAGTATGAAATGCTGCTGATAAATTTAATAACATTAGTGCCGCAGGGACATCATGTTCTGCATAGCATTGTAAATCATCAAGTGCTGCGGTTATGTTATGTGTATTTGTAATGTTCACTATCACCTGCAACGGTATCCTGGTGCTCAGCAGGTGTTTGTGCCGAGCCCTGCCTATGGTAGTTTTTGCTAATTGAAAAGCCCGGTCTCCAGCTTTTTGCGGAATTCATGAAGATAGAAGGAGGCTCTGGTGTGGAGTGGGAGCTTATTCTACGCTTTAGGTGCGATGTAAGAGAACGCTCGTCCTCCTGATCTTGTACTGTATATGCGTGGGATGTGTGTGAGTAGGAGTCTGGCAGAGTGTAGGTTTCTGGGTTGTCTGTGGAAGTAGATATGACTGTTCAGGTAGGTGGGGCATGAGTTGTATAGTGCCTTGAATGGAGCGCATTTGTGTATCAGAAGCCAGTGTAGTTACCTAAGGTGTGGTGTGATGTGGGTTCTATGTCGGAGGTCGAGAATGAGTCTGGCTGCCAAGTTCTGAATGGTTTGTAGTCTTCTAGTGAGTTGCTTGGTGATCCAAGCATAGAGACTGTTTCCATAGTATCACATGCTTGTGACTAGGACATTAGTGACAGTTGTTCTAGTGTTGCTTGGTAGCCATTTGAAGATATCCCTCAGCATCTTCAGGGTGTGGAAGCAGGATGCAGTGACGGCATTGACTTGTGCGGTCATGTAAATTATGCTGTCCGTGATTATTCTTAGGATCCTGCTAATTTTTTGTATGGGTGTGGGTCCAGGTTTGGCGGGCCACCAGTTGGAGTCCCATGGTGAGGTGTTCTTGCCGAAGATCACTACTTCTGACTTGTCAGTGTTGTACTTGAGACAGTTGTTTTCCATCCATTTAGTGACTTTGGTCATGTAGGTGGTGAACTTGTTTCTTGTGTTTGGGGTCTTGTCCGAGAGTGAGAGTGTGAGTTCTGTGTAGTTTACATATCTGAGGTTGTTGATGTTGTGTCCACAGATGCACTGGTCAGAGGGATCATGTATGTGTTGAATAGAGTGGGACTGAGCGATGCGCCTTAAGCCACTACATGGCTGAGTTTGCAGGCTTCAAAGGAGTAAGGTGCCAGGCTGACAGCTTGTGTTCTATTCAGCAAGAAGGAGCAGATCCAGCAGAGAGTGGGTCTTTGGATGCCAGTCTCGTGCAGGCACCTGATGAGGATGGAGTTTGAGACTGTGTCAAATGCTGCAGAGAGTTCCAGGAGAGGTCTAGGAGAATAAGGGCTGCCATGTCTCCTCTGTCAAGGATCATGGGATCCTATTTGTGGCAGCGATGAGCTCTGTTCTGTATCCGGACTTAGTGGTGTTGAGGAGCTAATGGTTGCTGACGTGGTCAGTGAGTCATTAGTTGATTAGTTTCTAAAGAGGAAGATGGGTCTATAGTTGGAAGGCGTGACTGTGTTAGTGGATAGTTTCTTGAGTGGGGGCATGGTGGCATGTTTCCATGTGTCTTGGAATGTGGCTGAGTCGATGGAGGCATTGAGGATTGGTGTTAGTGCTTCGCTGATCGGTAGGAGCTCTTTAGTGAAGGTGTGGTGGGGGCATGGTTCCCATTGAGCCCCCAAGTGGATGGTCTTCATGGTAGCAGCAATCTTGATGGTGTTGATGGCAGGCCATGAGGTCAAGGTTCGTTCATTGGCAGTGAGAAGACTTTCTGTAGCGCATCCTTCTCAAAATACCGAATGGATAGCCTAGGCTGGAGCAAATTTTAATAATTTACAAATGATGAAATTTGATTAAACACTGTAGGATCCAGGAAGTTTGTGAGGCATGGGAGTTGGAATAGTGGTCTGTAGTTTTCCCGACAAACTGGATCAAGAGACTTCAGCTCATCAGTGAACCAGCTCTTCTGCTATTCTTCCTCGTACTGTAAATTAATTTACTGGGGGCCATTTCAACGACACTATTTTTGAGCCATTGATTATACTGTCTTAATAACACCACAGCTGTGTTATCACATATTTTGTCACATTAGAGTTCTCCTTGATTCTAGCAGCCTGTACCTTAATATCCAGATGTCGCCAATTTCTTACTGGCTTCATCTGTGTCAGGTTCCATGTTTTTGCTGTTTGATGTTTAAACGCCCAAACTAAAAGGGATCCCAAAGTCACTCCAAGGTACCTCAAACACTGGCTGGATAAGTCCGGAATCATTATCACAACACACAATGTCAAGCATATGACCAATTCTGTGTATTGGACAACCTTCTGACAAACGAGAAATTAAACAGTGTTAATATTCTCTAAACTTAAGTTGAGTTGCATAAGTAGGCATGTCAAAATGCACATTCATATCGCCCAAGATAATATTTCGTATATTCAATGATGAGCTTTGGCTTAAGTAGGAGCTCATGCATTTGAACAATGCATTGGGGCAACTATTGAGAGGTCTATAACAAAGAAATACTTTCCATGTAAATCCTGTTGGATCTGTCAACCTGATCTGTAGTAGCTCCAGATCATTTTGACTGCCACCTACAACTTTCTCACATTTTATTGTTTACTTGGCAAAAAATGCTAGCTCGGTGCCACATTTCTTCTCTCGGTTAGCAGTGATTGTTTGATATTCTGGAAGCCCCAGCCTTTAACCAGGACTTGGTTAAGCATAAAAAACCTAGATCATTGTCTGTTACTAAATCAAATATATCTCGGAGGTTAATTACTACTGATAGGGCATTCATTAGTACAGCCATGAATCTATCCAGAGACCAGGAGCTTTGATCTAAGGAAGAAATAACGTTGCTTTTAACTCTCTACCTTTTCTCCAGCTTAAGCAAATAGGACATAGCATGTTCTGGTATGTGGTTAAAAGTCCCAACTGCCTTAGCACTTTCATGCCATTGGTCTCGAGAGGCACTGAAGATTGAGCCCAGGACCATAATTCCTGGGCTGTGTAACTAAGGAGTGGCTTGCCAGTCAAGTCGTGCCATAACGGGCAGCATCTCTGGCCACTGGTTGTGGCCCAGTAAACAGACAAGCACAGACGGGCTTGCCTTTGGCACTGACGTGCATGTGTCTACTTTAAATAGCCGCTCTCTCATTGCTTCAAACACAACTAGAGCATCTCCCGAGATGGTAACTGTGAATGGATCAATCAGGAAGAGTCAGAGACAGAGGTTCCACTAGCAGCTTGACTCGTTTAACCACTCCGGTATGGCTGAGTCTCAAGAGCAGATTAAAGATTATGGGCCAGATGTACGAAGCATGCATTTTGCGAGTCACAATTTGCGAGTCTCAAAATGCAATGTACAACAGTGTCACAGACACTGTTTGCGATTCCTAAAGGGGTAGCAAATTGCATGCCTCATCAATATTCATGAGGCAAGCGCAATTTGCGACCCCATTGGGAATGGCTAGCACTCCCAGGGATGGTGGCCTGCTGGGGTCAGCAGACCACCATGTCTGAGACTGCTTTTTAAATAAAGCATTTTTTTTTAAAAATGCATCCTGTTTTCCTTAAAGGAAAACGGGATGCATTTAAAAAAGAAAAATGAAACTTTTCAGTTTCATTTTTTAAGGGCAGGCAGTGGTCCCTGGGACCACTGCCTGCTCTTAAAAAATATTTTCGCACCCATTCACAAAGGGGAAGGGGTCCCCTGGGGACCCCTTCCCGTTTGTGAATGGTTTACCACCCTTTTGAAAAGGGTGGTAAACTGCGAGTGTTTTGCGACCGCAAATGCGGTTGCAAAACAATGGTACATGCCATTTGCACTCACTATTAGGAAGGGACGCCTTTGGCACGCCCCTTCCTAATACCGAGTCGCAAATCATATTTTGCGAGTCGCTAATAGGTTAGCGACTCGCAAAATATGGTTTGGACATAGGGCTGACCTTTTTTGCGGTCGCTAACGGCCCGAATTCCCATTTGCGACCCCAAAAAACGTACATCTGCCCCTATGTCTCACACATGCATTTAAAAAACGAACACTCTTGTAGAATGCTCACCATTAAAGTTTAAATAAATTCTTTTAGCTAATATCACCTTGATCAATACATGTATAAACATGCAATATAATATAAAAAAAAATATATATATATAATGGGTAACATAATAATGTCCTTTGATAGGTCTCTGGGTCTCTGCGATGTATGGTGCCACCACCACCACCGTGAACCTGAGGTCTACACCTTTCTCTCCAGAGTCAATGATACTCTTTCTAGAATAGACTACTTTCTGGTCCTCACCACACACTTGTCCTCCTTATCCACAATACATCTGCATACCTGGAGCCTGTCTGACCATGCTCCTTTGGAGCTACATATCCATTGTGACCGACCACACTCCTTAACCTCCTGGAGGCTCAGTCCCTGGTGGTTCACCCAACAGCCTTTCCAAGAGTATCAGCAAAACAGCTCAACACAATTACTCCATGGAAATATAGGATCTGTAGACTCTGCTGCGCTCCTATGTGCCACTATTGCATACAGCGTGGTGATGAGGGTGTGTAGTGATATCGTGGTTGGCCCATGAAAATCAGAGTCAAATGCAGGAGATTGCGGCCATTGACCACGCAGCAGAAGAGGTAGAATGTGCAAGCGCCAGGGTGATATCAGAGGCAACGTGGCATACGTTAATGCAGGCCATGCTGGTGCTCCAGCAGCTCCAAATGGATGAGGCTAGGAAACTCTGACAGGTGTCTTAGAGTCACCTCTATGAACATAGAAATATAGAAATAAGACCGGTAAACTATTGCACTGGTTAAGCCAACACACAGATAGAAACTGATTCCTGACCCTGATTGAGGATGAATCGAGGAGCACCATTCTGGCCCGGAGGGTGTGGTGAACGCATATGCCACATACTACACCGCACTCTAGGCTGAGCAGCAGAATCGCTCAGTAGCGAAACTTAAATTATATATCTACGCAGTACATCCGCAATGTCTGAGCACAGTTTAGTGGCAATCACTGGAGGAACTGCTCATGGCGACTTAGATTATGAATGCTGTCACTCAGTTGTCGGGTGGGGACTCTGGGTGCCAATGGGCTTCCTATAGAGCTCTTCCATTGCCTGGCGATGTCCTCACGGAGTCTCTATTGGATCTTTACACTGGGGCATGTGGTAGAAGGCAACTCCCGGGGGACCTGGAGGAGATCCATATTGTCACCATTCTAAAACCAGGCTGCCCTCTACAACGCTGTTCATCATACAGGCCTATTTCTTTGGTCAATTGCTAAACTAAAATCCTGGCTAAGGGTCTCACGGCAGGGCTCAGTACTGTTGTTACTGACTTAATTCATAAAGATCACAGCAGCTTTATGCCCCATAGGTCAATGCACCACAATATTTGTCAGCTACACCAGTGGCGGCTCCCCCGCTTAGGCGGAGGAGCATCACCCCACTGCTGCTCTGCCGCAGTAAAAGAAAGGAAAAATAAAATGACAATAACATAATGTTATTATCATTTTATTCTTCCCTGCTGCTGTAGCATGAGGGCGGGGTGGGGCTGCTCTGCTGACAGAGCAGGAGAGGACTGGTGGGCACACTAAAGTGCGCATGATGCTTTGGCCGGCCCTCTTGGGCCGGCCAAACAGTCATGCACACTTTAGCAATTTCTCAATGCAGATTGCATTACAGCCTGCATGGAGAACATGCCCAGGCCCCCAGTCCCTGTCGCTCAGACTAATCACAACGCTGCTTTGCAGCATTGTGATTGAATCAGGGGAGCCTGGCTGCTTCCTGTTCGGTGGAGGAGAGACGACGTGGGACAGAGTGGTGAGAAGGTAAGTGAATTTTTTACCAATTATACCTCCTTACCATCTTGCCCCCACCCACCACCCCTGACCTGTGCCGGCCGCCACTATGCTTCACAACACACTGGCGGCTGCCGACCAGCTGAGACGGCCACTCGCTGTGCTGCTGATCAACTTTGAAAAGGCCTTTGAAAGTGTTTGATGGCCTACAGTACACACTGCTCTACTACCTAGGTTTCGGGCTCCACTACCTGTTATTTATTTGATTGCTCTACGGCACACCATGTGCTCGGGTGAGAGTAGGGGGAGTTCTGTCAGCACCGATTGCCCTCAAAAGGGGCACTCGACAAAGATGCCCCCGTTGCCCTTATTATTTGCACTGATGATGGAACCCCTCATAAATCTCTGAGGCTGACCAACACTTGAAGGGTTTTATATAGTCTGAGACTTGCAAGGATCGTGTATCTTTATACGCAGATGACCTGCTGGTACCTCAGTCATCTGCATGTTACTGGGCCTATAACTGTGGAAATTCTTGAAACCTTTGGGAAATACTCCGGGCTCTTCATCAACTGGTGTGAGACAAAGCTGTTCCCAGTGGGGTTGTGAGGAGGGACCGAAGAAAGGGCTTGGATTGAGGGTCTAATGCTGGGGACAGTAGGATTCCTCTAATTGTGGGTTACTGTCCATGACACAATGACAGAGACTAAGGTTGCCAAACTCACCACCCTACTTGCAGCGATCCAAAAGCTGGTCCACGCTGCCTTCATCCACACTTGGGCGGGCAGTGCTGCTGAAGATGACTACTCTCCCGTGGCTGCTGTACACAGTACAAAACTATCCTTACTGCATACCAAAGTCAACATTGCCAGCATTCGCATTGGTGCCCACTGCATTTTTTCGGGGAAGAGGGCCCCAACGGATGGCCTTTAGCAAGTGTTGTAAGTCAACATTTGACAGAGTATAAGTGATGATTGATCTGCTATCCTACAACAGAGCTTCTCATCTATTGGTCCTCAACGACTGGATTTACAGACCTGTGTACGAACCGACCTAGAGAGGTGGTTCATGGACAATGATCCCTGGCTTTATTACATATACGGAGGTGGACTGCCGCCGCATGCCCACCTTCTGACACGGACAGTGCTGAAAATCTGAACATCCTCACTCAAGAGACCTCCGTTGGGAGGGCATGTTGACACAGGAGGCACCAATGTGGTGTGGACCCCCTATGCCCAATGTTTCGAGGCTGAAGGGCTTCCATGGTTGAAACTCCTTTGGGATCACTACCCAGGGTCATGTTTTGATCGGTTCAGATATGAAGTCGTTTATCCAGCTTCAAGAACAGTTTGGGCGGTAAAGGTCCCATTTTACAGGTATCTGAAGCTCTGCCATCCTTGAGACCATGCCTGTGAGGGTGTGAGGGCATCCGAGAATTCAGTCCTGTGTTTCCCCTATTTATAAGTCCTTAGTGATTAATACCCCAGACTCTTTCCAGACACTGCTGGAAAATTGAGCGAATGATCTGGGGAAGTTTGATGAGGAAGAGTGGGCGACCTAGCTCATGAGCCCTAGAGAGACCGGTATAACCAAGAGATTTCACTGCATACAGTTTAAATATCTACACTGCATATATTTGACTCCACAATGGCTCTGGCGAATGAACAGAAGGCCAGGCCTGTCTACGATGTGGGGAGACATTGGGAGATTTTACCGCTCTGTCTTGGGTTGTGGGTCCTTCATTCTTATTGGAACTCAATTGAGGTGCTCATTATCTCTCATACTGCAGATGGCCCTCCTCAATATCCTGGACAATGGGGGATTCACGCATGCCAAATAGTCATTACAGAGATTGGGCTTGGTGATTGAGAAAAGAGACAGAGCCCGCCAGTGGCGGCAACCAGCAGCTCCCGATATTGGGAGGTAGCGTGCCTAAATGGAACTATGTTACACATAGGAGAAACCAAAATATGAAGCCTGTGGGTTGTTCCCAAAGGCAGGAGAGGATGTTGGACGGTTGTCAATGATAGCAGAAGGGAACGTTATAAATTGTATAAATTGCTTATGATCGTCCACAAATGGGTAATGAGGGGATGATGCCTACTGACGATATATCAGGTGACCGTATGATGTTTGCTCTTTTTCTGTTTCCTTTTTTTCGATTTCCTGATAATGTTTTACAAAATCTCAATAAACAGATTATATATAAAAAAAGATTGAGTAATGAATGGATAATATGGTACATTACCAGCCTTTTGATATGAGCGAAGGGTAGATAAATCGATGTCCTGGTGTTCATAAATTAATTCCTGGCTGTACCAAGACTCAATGCAGATCTCATCCTAGCATGAACCCATCAAGTTTGAATTTAGAAGAAGTGGTCCGTGAAGAAGAGGGGGTTGGGTTTGGGTTCTCTCCCGCAGGATCCCTTCTGTAAAAAGGGGTGGCGAGACCTCAATGACAGAGGCAACAAATGGATAGAAAGAGTCTTCAGAGAGGTACAGCATAATGGACCGAGGAGGATATAGACGTAGGGCAAGTTTGGCAAGCATGAAGAACGATTGATACTCATGAATAAACAGATCATGAAAAATTGTGAGCACAGTGATTGAATAGTGATAGAGCTAGCCTGACCCTGCAGTGATGCAAGTGCCTCGATGCAGGAATAGGAGATGAAGGAGCTACATGTATTTGTTGATACCACAACCAGAGGGTAAGGCGTAGAGTAAGTTCTAATCGAATTCCAGAGTCCATCAGTACTTTGGGCAGAGTGACTGACTAGCCCAGTTGCAGATTTAGCGTAGTAGCTCTCAGTTGAGTGCAGCAGCAGAACTGCCACTAATAAGAACCTGAGGGTGAGAGACTAATAGTGACAGTGTAAGAAACACCCATATTACATGCTAGTTGAAAGAGTGGAGCAGTAGTATTTCCAGGTCTTCCAAGATGAGGCACCAGTACGATATCAGAGAGGATAGAGAAGCAGCAGAGCCATTGACTAGATGGTCTAATGTAGAATAGATGGGTGACTGAAAAGGAGGGTGTGCGATGAAGGGAGTGATTATGAGCTTGGAATTTCAAGCTACTCTTGCGCAGCATAGCACTTTTGCGATTATACAATGTATTACAAATAAATAGTCCTTTTAATTGCCAGGCTGATTTGTCGTTTAAAGGAAATACCTCACTGTGTTACTGTGATATTGTTTGTTCGGGATGTGTATTAGCTTCCCCTTCATAGTGCAGCAACATAGATGTGCCATTTGTCATTGCCTGGACCAATGAAACTGGAAGATTTTTAAACGTAAATACTGGTGGCAGAAAAAGAAGAGGGGGGGTTCAAAAAGGTGCAAGAGATACTAAGGTTTAGATTTGTAGACGAATGCTTGGTGGGGATTCATGTGCCTTCAGACGAGCCGCACCGAGCCAACACTGTGGAGCCTAAGTTGGAGGCACTAATCTTTTGCCAAGCGGGCACCCTGGTTGTAATTTTTCTGCAAGAAAAAGTGGCAGCCAACAAGGCTGTTGGAAGCCTGTTGACTTTCTGTTCCTGGTGCTGGCTCTTGACTGCTGTAATTAGGGGTAGCAGGGGTAACAAGAGTAGTGTTGCAGATAGCACAGAGATGACCAAGGTTGG
The DNA here is from genome assembly GCA_963921515.1 of Calotriton arnoldi. Lineage (NCBI taxonomy): Eukaryota > Metazoa > Chordata > Amphibia > Caudata > Salamandridae > Calotriton > Calotriton arnoldi. Next base: position 749,293 of record CAWUFW010009134.1, read on the forward strand.
TAGGCAGGTCCCCCCTTTGATGTGGGGCAGTGGGTCAACTCTGTGATGTCGGTGGCGGCGAAAGGGTGTGTGACGTCACTTCCCATACTCCTGCCAATTCAGCAAAGTGACGTCCATGATGGACCTCAGCTGCTGAACACATTTAATTTGAGGTAAGTCCAGTGCTAGTACACAACATCACATTGACCATGCATTGGTGTCCTGGAAGCACAAAAAACTATTTGAGACTGACTACATTCATTTGTGACTTGCTAGAGTACCAAACAGAAACGGTGCGTTTGCCTCTGGAGCTTGTGGCACGATGTTCAGCTCAGGAAATTAAATTGAATAACCCACGAGGCAGCCATGACTAGCGTAAGCAGAGTCATCATTTTTCGTCGAAGGAAGAGTGCTTAAATTGCCGGAAGCACCTGGCTGCAGCAGGCAGTGCTGACAGAGCAAACACAAGAATTATTTACATATTAGCCCGTTCCTAGACGGCCAGGGATCGGAGAACGGTAAGCGGATCTGAAAAGTCATCAGTAAGGGCCCTAAATCCCGGTAGGATTAGCAGGATACGTCCAAGTGGCTTTTGGGCTCTGTCGCTCTGTTTACCTCTCTCTCTCACAAATGCGTTTTTTCCTTTTTACTTGAAGTGACCTTTTGACAGGATTCAAGCGCGTGAAATTTAATTAATGAGAAAATGCAAAGAGAAAATGTAGGTTTAGCCAAGCAGAAATGAAATATATTGGGACCTTTAGAAAACTGTAGTGTGAAATCACATTTATATGGCACATCATGTGTTTGATATTTTTATGTAGTTTATCGGCAGATGTGTTTAAGCTCTAGGGGGCATATTTGTGAGCCCCTTGGACCACCACTTTATGTGACACATTGGCGGGGCAAACCAACAAATCATATTTATGAGGCCACGCAAAGCCACTTTGCGTGGCATTCAATGGCCTCATAGATATGGAGTAAGGCAAGGCAGCGCAAATCACTGTGCTGCCTTACTCTGTGCTAGATGACGTCCCGTGGGCGTTGCAGAGGGTACTCCCACCACAACACCCATGGATTTGACGCTTCCCCAGATAATAAAAACCTGGGGATGTCCCAAAACCTTACGCCTCCTGAGGTGAGGCATAACAATTATTTTTCCTCGTTTATTCCTCTTTGCATGTGTGCTGCTTTCTGCATAGGAAGAGGAACATGCCTCAATGGATTGTTCCTGCACTTAAACAATCCTGCTGACTACACAGGCACCCTTGCACCCTGGTGCAAGGGTGCCTGCGTTGACGCTAGGCTGACGAAACAGTGCCAGCACATAGGGAAAGGACAGGAATGCACCATACTGGATAAATATGGTGCATTCCTGCCCTTTCACTTTGATGTAGGGCAGCGCAGCAAGATGACATGCTGTGCTGCCCTATGCCAAATACCCATAAATATGCCCCTAGGAGTATTACTGCTTTTTAAATTTTACTTTCCACCTGTGGCCTGATTCCATAAACACTTGTGAAGCATTTGAATTGTCGGTGGTATTGACTGTAACACATCATCAGGTTTGTGTTGGCAGTATATGAATTTGCTGAATATCAAAACTGTTGCCGTTATTTTTATCTATTGTGCAAATTGTTGCTTGATAGATAGTGCAATGGCTACTGGAAAAGTCGTTTATATGGTTCTAGAATGAAGCAATGAGCAATGTACTATACGCTAGAGGTCTTGAAACGTTTTTGCTCTGAAAAAAATATTTTAAAGTCGGGCCCCCCTCCAAAACTTCATGGCAAATCTTGGCAGAGCAAAAGGGTCATGGCAGATTGCAGAGAGCTGGGTTTATGAGATTATTTCACTGGTAATTTTTCTTTAGTTCATTTATGTTAGAAATGGGGTTTCTGGTTGGCTAGGGTATACACCTAAGCCAAGCAGAACTCACCATTCTAGTCAGGGTAAGGGAGTTACACACCCAAGATAACCCCTGCTCACCCCCTTCTAGCTTGGCAGAGTAGTCAGGCTTATCCCAGAGGCAATGTGTAAAGCGTTTGCGCAACACACCCACCACAAACACTAGGCACACCACAAAATGAGACTCCACACAAGTGTATATAAAAATATCCTTTGTATTATATATGAGACACATTGACTGTGGTTACATGAACCACAAATCAACTTGCCAACTAGGCAATAGTCATAACATAACATATCATATATCAGTTTGCCACTAGGCAAATGCCATATCACATAGCTCATCAATCACTCTGCCCTCAGGCAATTGTCACAACGGCATGTGCAGAGCAATAAGGTAAATAAACCTGGATTGTACACATTAAGGAAACATGAGGCATATCATCACAGTCTGTGCTAGACAGTAATTAATGGTGGGTTGCACCTGTTATAACATCTTGTCAATAACACCTCACACCCTCGTTGCATACTTTATGCAGTTCCTGAACATATGGCCAATACTTTATAGGTGGTACAAGTTCTACCCCCCTATTCAGCACCATCCTGGTGCATCAAGAACAGTCCCTGATACCCTCAGGAGACACAGCACTTCTTTAGGGGTGGTACGGTAATCCTAACCCCAGCTTGAGCAGGATCGGGACCTCCATTGAGGGTCTCCACCTGTCCTGCTCCCTTAAGGCACCTTGTCCGGTGCCCCCAATGGTATGCACAAGGGCCTCTGCCCGCTCTCATCAGCCCCTAGGTGCAAATGACCCCCTGAGCACACCGACACGGTGCTGTGCTGCTCCACCCGGATATCAGGCCACCAGCCCCTTAAGCACAGCGAGTGCCACCACTACGGCAATGCCCCAACTGCATTGTGTGCAGCCGCCTGCGAACACGCGGTGCAGCTGCCAAATATGCTGTGAATCTCAGCCCCCTCGCAAGCACTGGGGGCTGAGCGGGAGCTGCCATACCTTTTCTCTTTGGCTGTGGAGGGCGGGCACAGCCTTCCTTGCTGGCCCCAACCACAGCCGGATGACAACGGAGCTCTTCTGCTCCTTGCCCAGCGCCACACGCTGGAGTCTGGTTGCTACGGCAATTCTTCTTTTTCTGTGCGACTGGCGGGTGTGGTCTTTATCGCCAGCCCCGCCTCACAGCAGGACACCAGCGGAGCTCCTCCACTCTCTTGGTCAGCGTCACTCAGTTGCTACGGCAACTGTTCTTTATCTCTGCGACTGGGGGGCGCGGTCTTTCTCTGTGGCTTCCTCCCCAGGCGCGACTTTGCTCCTCTGCGCCCACAGCATTAGTAGAGTGAGCCAACGCCTCAGGCTCGGACAGCCGGCCCAAAGTGCTCACTACGCGCTATTTACTTTATAGGCACTGTGCCTATTTTTAATGCCATGAATCAAAGAAGGAGGGAGTGCCCTGCAGGCAGCATGTGGCACCCTCCCTGCACTTGCCAACAGCACACGCTGGTGCCCCACCATAAACGCACTTCAACACGTGCTTGGCTTAAAAAATGAAAAGGGTGAAGGTCACAGCGCTCACAACGTGCTGTTTCTTCAAATTGAGGAAAGAACGGTCCAGTACTTTCCCTGCCCCAGCCAGGGGGAGACACTGCATGCGGTCTCACCCCACACAACTCAGGAGCAGTTCTCCTTGTACAGCTACCAGACCTCCTTTCAAGCAGGTTATGTTTTGATCCACTAAGGGTCTTTCCTGAAGTCTTTTGTAACCCTGAGACTTCCAACAGGAGGCCAGCACACACAAGCCCTTGGAGATTCTTCACAAGCAGGATACCACTGGGTAATTCTCTTGTTTCCTCCTGGGATAGAATCTAAATAATTACCCAGTAGGCCACAGCCTTAATGAAAACACAAAATAATAGTGTTTCCCTCAAAAAACTAGTGATAAGGCTGCTATGTTTATAAATGACTGGTTGATGTATAAACATGTTCACTTGTTTTTGTTTATAATGTTTGTTTTATGTCAATGTTGAATATTGCTTAAGCATATGTAAATGTTTAAGGTAGTCTGTCTTTTTCATTGATATGTATTAACAATGTTGAATTGTGTCTAAAAATCATAAAAAGAAGTAAATGAATACTTCAGATTCATTAAATGATTTAATGGTCTTAGTCTGTTTAATAAATAAACAGCCAACAACAATACCTGTCAGGATCCTCTTGTTGATATAAGTTATATGGGCCCTTCCTGACCGGCCTCGGGCCAAACCCCCTTTTTGTATCACTTTCTAAAAGAGACATTTTCAAATACAGAATTTAAAAACCACCTTCACAAAAAGGTGCATTAATAAATTCTAAGTTCAGAGAGCCTAAACTCCATTTCTCCATCTTGTCCCTATGGAGTGCAACACCTGTAAAATTTTTACAGTGCAACCCCAATGATAATCCTATGGTACAGATAGCCTTTCAATAGTGAAAAACGAAATATGCAGTATTTCACTATCAGGACATGTCACACACACCAGTACATGTCCTACCTTTTGCATACACTGCACCCTGCCCATGGGGGTACCTTGGGCCTACCTTAGGGGTGCCTTATATGTAAGCAAAGGGAATGTATGGGCCTGGCAAGTGGGTGCACTTGCCAGGACAACATGGCAGTTAAAAACTGCGCGTGCAGACACTACAGTGGTAGGTCTGAGACACATTTACCGGGCTACTCATGTGGGTGGCACAACCATTGCTGCAAGCACACTAGTAGCATTTGATTTGAAGGCCCAGGCACACACTGTGCACTTCACTAGGGACTTACCCTTAAATCAAATATGCCAATCATGGGTAATCAATCTTATCATAATTTATAAGAGAGCATTTGCACTTTAGCTCTGATCAGCAGTGGTAAAGTGCCAGGAATCCTATAGCCAACAAAAACAGGGTCAGAAAAATAGGAGGCAAAATGTAAAAAGTTTGGGGATAAACCTGTCACAGCGGCAAGGTCTAAAAATGTATAATCCACACTAAATATGAGACTTATAAAAGAACTAATATATCAAACAAAACCAGAAATTGACTAAAAAACACTACTCTCTATAATTTGGGTGCTCCATGGCCCCAATGCAACTGCCAAAAACACCACTAGACCTGAGTCCACTTTCTTTTGTAGGAATGATGGTGGGGGGTGCAACTTCCTCTACCCACCTGCTGGTCTAAAACATTTTTACCAGTCTTAGCCAATCCTCAATGCCCGTAATAAATTTTATATTTTTATAAAAAACGTCAATTTGTCAGTCACCTCTTTCCAAGTATACCCTCAACTAAACAGGTGTATAGAAAAACCAAAAAATTGTGTGTAGGTGAGAAAGCCCCTCACGTGCGCTACACCAGAGGAGCTACTGGTAGGTTTTCACCAGTTGTGCCCACGTTTCTCATCATTGGTAGCTTTCTCACCTATAGAAAAGAAAGGAAAGAGTGTCCAGTACAGAGAATAGAGGTGAAAATAATGATGTGTATATCAAATATGAGAAAAAGAGACCCCGTAGTATGTGTGAGATAAAATATATCTCTGATTAAAATTGAGTTAAGACTCACATATACGATATACCAGTTTTATTCAAAATCGTGAGCTTACTCAAGATTTAAAAACAACTGCATGTTGCAGACCAATTCAGGATGAGTCAACATGTTTCATTACCTGTTTCTTTGTTGTGGCAATTTCGTCAGGGCTCGAGGTCACAAATCACCTAACTGGACTTCAAGTTTTGTACACGGAGTGACTGACAAACACAAAAAGATATCAATTAAAAACAACCAACCAGTTAGAACCTCCTCTAAAATATTCACTGGCTTCTTAGGTCAAATAATTGACCTGAATAACATTGACTTCAATGTATATTTACCAGGTGGTAGCCAAGGCCCCTCGTACCAGCTTTCCACCGTGTCACGGGGTATTTCCTTCTATCGTAAGTCCCCTTACAACACCACCCGTTGCCATAAATTTACCTGCAAAGTCATATAACCACAGTTTGTTCCCTTCTTATACGAGCCGAATGCTCGTTAATTCACACCATGGTCATACTGCCAGCCACGCCATATTTACTGTGGATTTCGTTCAAGCTACCAAAATTGGTTAAAAACTCATTCTCCCATCAGCTCGTTCGAATTGAGCTTTAGAACTCGCACCGCACTCATTGCCGAGTTAGAATCTTTCAAACACATCACCCCTCTCTGTTGACATCCGCAACCGGGACGGGTGTCCGTGCTGACTCACCACTCATTAGGAGCTCCCACACATACTCTTACCGCGTACACCCGTGAAGCAAGCTTCATCTCGTTCCAGCATGTCAATGAGGTCCTCACGCTTTGTTTTCACCAGCGCGTCCCGGAAACGTGAAGTCTTGTGACTTCACCGTCGGTCCACGCGCCTCCCAATAGAAAACATCAGCGCCATCTTTGGCTAGTATTCGGCAATTATACAAAGTCAATTCAGGAAATGCACCAGGCATAGTTGGTATTTAATTCACTTTCATATATCCACAATATCATAGCATCCACATCGCTGAGTAGCCATTGATTTATAGATGCTGGTGTGCGGGAAGTTAAATTCTAAAAACAACTACTGCAGTCAAGACTCTTTACCAAAGCTCTTAATCTCCCTCCATCTTCAACTGGTCTTCTCCATTCAACATAATCAATTCAGGAACTATACCAAGCCCTTCAATGTTTTATTTACTCTCATGTGTCAACAGTGTCCAGAGATCAACATAGCTGAATAATCTCTGTTCAACATAATCAATTCAGCAAATATACCAAGCCCTTCAATGTTTTCATTTACTCTCATGTGTCAACAGTATCGAAGGATCAACGTAGATGGATAATCTTTATTTACTACTGCTGATATGGATAGTTAAGTTCCTAGATTAACTATCGTGATCAGGGAACTCTATCTTCCGGCCCCACTAACATGGATACATTGCATTAGGCAATCCCTAGTTAATACAAACAGGGAGCCTACCTCTGTCATGCTGTTTATGACACATATTAAACATCATCAATTCAACACCATCACTAATATCAAGTTGCAATCATCATGTCCTTCACAAGGGGTATTCCATACTGTGTCTGGTCAAGTCTCATACTTCAACTGATCAACCACTGATCTTATTCCATTCAATAAAATCATTAAGGCCGAGTTGATCAGCCTTTTCAGAGAAAATCCATCGGGCCTCTTTCTTCGCAAGTGTTTTCTCAATATTGCATGCCTCATCCACTACTCTTTCCAACACAAGCCATTTCAACGCTCTAAAGTCGTGGTGTTGTTCTTTAAAATGGTGCACCAGCCGTGTGGTTAGTTTTCCTGATTTAATTGTACTCAGATGTTCTTGAATACGAACTTTGATCTTTCGCAAGGTTAAACCTATATAGTGTAACCCACACTGGCAGGTAAGTCGGTAAATTACATTTACAGTATTACAATTGCTGAATTTGGTCAAATACCACGTCCTGCCATTCATCAATTGCACACTGTTGGTTTTCTCCGTCAAATCACATACTGAACAACTACCACAGGGGTAGTGTTCGGGCGGAATTGATTAATTTTTGGTACACTGCACTGGTCGTTTGTCCTTTAAATTACACGCTCGTCTGAAGGCAAACCTGGGCTGTGGCATCTTAAATTAATTTGTAGATAATACCGACCAATGTTTCCTAATGGCTTGACCGATTTTGGTCGACAAAGGGTCAAAAGTCATGACCACTGGCAGGCAATCACTACTCTGTTTCACATTTCTCTTGAGTAGAGCACTTCGAGGTGTGTTAAGAGCTCTTTTACGGGCTTTGTTCACCACCCTGCAAGGATAGGCCCTCTGTACCAATTTGTCTGTTAGACTCTCAGACTGCTGCAAATAGGCACTTGTGGATGAACAGTTCCTGCGATACCGCAGGAACTGGCCCGCGGGCAAATTATCACGTAAGGCCCTCGGATGAAATGACTGGTAATGGAACAGTGAATTTCTATCTGTGGATTTCTGATGCATAGTGGTGCAAAGTTTATTGGCAATCACCAAGATATCCAAGTCAAGATATACTGCCTTTTGATTACTCATAGTCCAAGTGAACTTAAGGCTTGTATCCAAACCATTGAGCCAGTTCAAAAATTCAAGGAGACCACTTTCCGATCCGGACCAGATGCACAGCGCATCATCTATATACCTCTTCCAGAGGCAAATATTCCTCTGGAAGGGGTTTGATGTGTGATGAATATAGCTCTCTTTAAACAGGCCCACATAAATGCAGGCCAGACTGGGCGCAAAGGTTGCGCCCATATATGTTCCTGATACTTGTAAAAACAGCTGGTTCTTATAGCTGAAATAATTACGCGTCAGTGCCAACTCTATACACTGTAGCACAAATGATTGGGGGGTATCATAAAACCACTCCTGCCCCCCAAGAGCATGCGCTGCTGCCACCAGCGTGGCATCTTGGGGTATGCTAGTATACAGTGACTCGATGTCTATAGTCACCAAAAACTGTAGTGTAGAGTCAACTTCTATTTCATCAAGAATGTTTAAAATATCCGTCGTGTCCTGGACATAGGAAGGTTGTTTTAATACTGCCTCCCTCAAGAAAAAGTCTAAAAATTGTGACAGAGGTTCAAGGACAGATTGTATCCCCGAAACTATCGGGCGTCCTGGGGGTGGCCGTTGGGCCTTACGGATTTTAGGCAATATATAAAATGCCGGTGTCCTAGGTTTGCGGTTCATTAAAAATTCTGCCTCCTTGCCAGTAATCCATTTTTTCTCTTTCGCCTGTCCAACCAATGTCTTGATTATATCTTGAAGCTCACCAACAGGGTCATGGGGAAGCGGACGATAATTTTCGCGAGCCCCAAGAAGTCTCATGACTTCAGTCTCGTAATCACTCGCATTCATTACAACCACCGCCCCGCCCTTATCGGCAGATTTTATAGTTATCTCCTCATTGTCTTGTAGACTTTTAATTGCCTGCCAGTTGTCACGACTCATGTTGTTAAAGGTGTGCTGTTTTTCAGACTGTTCCAAGGCAGTGATATCATCGAGCACCCGTTGCTCAAAAACCAGTACCTCGGGTCCTACTGCTGAATTTGGAGGACAAAACTGAGATGGGCGATGTAAATTAGTTGAAAATAATGAAGGGGGGTTCAGTACTCTTGTTAGCAAAGAATGTTTTCAACTTGATCTTTCTCATAATCTCATGAACTTCCATCCTGCATTTAAAAGAATCATGTCGCGGAGTGGGGACATACCCCAAACCTTTATTCAAAACCCGCAGTACACTAGATGTCAAGCGGTAATCCGATAAATTAACCACTATATTGTTCACAGAGGGGTCCTGCCCCGACTGCGAGTTATTCGTGGAGAGTACGTTTACCATGACTGATCCTGGTTCTGGCGTGCACGCCCTCTGCCTCTCTGGCCTCCCCCTCTGTTGCCCCTCTGATTCTGTCCTAAAAAAGACCTCAACAGGGCTCCTAGATCTTCGTTGGACTTAGCTTGAGGATTAAATCTCACTCTTTTTTGATTTGAGGATTGTGCACCTATTTCTTCTTCTTCACTAGAAGTATTATCAAAAGTCCTATTTTGAGGAGTTCTTCTAACCTGTTGACGCCCACCCCTTTGATAACTTGTCTGTTGTATCTGTTCACTGCCTTGCTGGTAATATTTGTCCTCCACGTAGGGAAATGCCCACTCGTGGGAATACAGATCCAGATTACGGTTGAGCCCCTTGATCTTTTGATTGACCATGTAATTCTTGTAATCTGAAAGATCCTCTTGGATCCGCAGTAGCTGCTCCTTGGTATCAGCAATGATGGTATCCCTCTTGATAGTCTCTTCAAGTTCTAAAATCTCCTTTAGCAGCTCCTCACAGAGTCTTCTGGCTGTGTTAATAATCAAGATCAGCCAGTCCCGGGTACATTTATTTGCGATGTAACTCCAATCAACCCGGAACTGTCTGTCTTCTAGAAATATTCTTGGCTCTATTCTCACCAGAAGACTAGCCGGGGCAGCACCTGCTCGGAGGTATTCTGTCATTAACGCCCCATGCAACTGCACCTGCTGTACTAATGATAGCTGTGGACCTGAATAGCACGCTGTCTCCTCTGCTCTTTTCACCCCTTCCACACCACTCCAACCTTGAAACGCACTTGCTCTCTCTTTCAGCCAAAAAAGTAGCTCCCACATGTTTCCCATCTCTTTTCAACTTGAGTGCCCTCAGTCCTAATGCTAGCAAGAAAAATGAGTCGCAATGCCTCTTTGGTAAAGTAAGACAGTCATTGTTATTCAGTGGACGCTGCTCACTTCTGGGCCCCAGTGCCCAAGTGCCCCTACACCTGAGTCAGTAGTGAGAAAGTGTACTAGTTTTAATGGACTTATACATTTTTTTGCATTAGGTACAGTCTGATTACCTATTACTAAAATGTATTCTTTGGACGCACCTATTTTATCTTCAAAACTAAATCGTTTTGTTGCAGTTTGTGTTATACTTGATGCTACTGGTATAATGTCATTCTGTGATTGCAGCGTTTTTTGAATAATTATGGAATTTCCCCATTTGCCACATAACCCATCATCTGCTGCATAATCTGCAGATTAAAACAAAAAGAATTGTTTCCAGCTTGAACAGATCAAAAGTTACTAAAAATGAGGTGACGTGTCCTGGTGCAATAGAAAGTCCTTTGCAAATCTTAACTGGTCATCTTTCAATTATTTATTGCTATATTTGAGTGATACACTGGTACAAATGAGGGGAAATCTTTGTTCAGGCAGTGTTATCACGTGTAAAAAATTACAAAAAAATAAATAATGCTATCATAAAATGAGCCACATTATGCTGCATAATTTGCCTTTTTGTATTGCATAATTTAATCAGCCCTGCCTCATAACTTGGTCCTCCCCTGCCACATAATTCTCGTGGCCCTGCATATACTATGTGTAATACAGTTTTAAAATAATGACATATATTCACAGGGCTTTCTGTTACAGGTTGGGACCTCGTAGCACTAGAAACACACGTCACTATTCCAAACTGCGCCAAACAGGTTTCAATTCTGTTACTCTCTGGTCTCACAGACAGACATCTAGAGTGATTCCATTAACCAATTGAGGTTTCATAACGTAAAAACGGTCCTCTGCAACTGGGTCATTTGCATTTATTTTCATCAATTACTTTAATTTACATTTAATTTTCATTGAATGTGTATGCATTATTTTATATGCAGTTGCCTAAAGGTGAAAAAACTAAAAAATACTTGTATACATTTTGTTCTTCTTAGCCACCTCTTTCACTCTGGTGCTCAGGATCACAGTTCCCACACATTTGTATGCAGTTCAAATGATGCGTGTAAATGAAGCCAGCCTGTAAACGCGACAAATAAGCAGTCGTGCTTGTCGGCCATCTTCATTTACAAGAACTTACTGGGTCATTTGCGCCCCCCTGGGAACACGGAAGACTAGAGGGGCGAGCCCCACAGTTTGAAAACCTATGCGAGCAATCAACTACGAATACCACTTTTGACAATCGATTTATTCAGATACTGCCAAAAGAAATGCGTTAATTTGATCAGCCGACAATTGCTAATCCCACCAACACGAATCAGTTTCTGTGACCAGGCCCTGTTTCGACAATTACTACCCTAGTCTGGATCTGCCCAACACTGGAGTAAACATACAACTCTATGGGGCATATTAGCAAGAACGGCGTTAAAATTATCGCCGCTTTAGAGGCAGGAAACTGCCGCTAAAGCGGCAATAATGGGCTTGATAATATGCCCTTGAGAATTCCAATAGAAGCCCAGGATCACAGCAGAACATGGGCTTCTATTGGTATTCTCAAGGGCATATTATCAAGCCCATTATCACCGCTTTAGCGGCAGTTTCCTGCCGCTAAAGCGGCGATAATTTTAACGCCGTTCTTGCTAATATGCCCCCATGTTAGGGATAAAGTGAAATTAATTCAATGTGAAGGGTGATCTGATTGCCTGGGTCACGCAAACCTTTTTGTTGGCTGTAAATCTCGCAGGGCGAGCTATTAGCACCAAATTGCATCATATTTTATATAAGTTGCTGCTGCTATCATTTTCATTTTAGATAAAGATTTTGCACCTATAAGCTGCAAACTCCGACTAAGGTTCTCTTTAAGAGTGGCGTTTTTAAAATAACGATACCATGAAGTTTTCACACAGAGATTTTGGTTTCTTTCTGCAGCCAAAATGTCCGTCTGGAAAACTAAAACACATTTTTCCAAGGGCCTGGTAACTCCTGTCACTTGCCCATTGGAATTTAAAGGGCGCTCATAATGAGGGTCTTAGTGAAATACTTAGGGGTATATGCACAATGAAGTGGCGGAGCGTGTCGTTAGCCTCCTGGGCTTAACGACACGCTCCGCCACTTCGGAAACGCAAGGCTGCACCATATTTACAAGAATGTGGTGCAGCCTTGCGTTTCCCCCTGCGATGGCGCTAAATTTAACAACTTAGCGCCAACGCAGGCACCCTTGCACCAGAGTGCAAGGGTGACTGCGTGCAGGGGAGGATTGGTTATGTGTAGGAAGGTGTCCCTTCCTGCACATAAACAATCCTAGAATTCCATTTTGTAACTTTCATGTGTGCTGCTTCATGCAGCACACATGAAAGTTACAAAATGGCATTTTTTAAAAAGGTTTGTTTATGCACAGGAAGGGACCCCTTCCTGTACATAAACAAACCATGGCATTTTGCTTTTTCCATGTGTGCTGCACAACGCAGCACACAAGGAAAAAGCAAAAACGAGGAGAAATAAAGCATTTCTCCTCGTTTTGCCAACTTAAGACCAGGATTTTCCTGGCCTTAATTTTGGTGCTGCCTCCTATGTACGCCACCCTTGTACATAGGGGGCAGCGTCAAATACAATGGGTGTTGCAGTGCAACGCCCACCACAACACCCACTGCACACCCCTTTCACGCTAAACATAGCGTAAAAGGGTGCCTTATGTACAAGGCAGCGTTAAGCCACGTTAAGTGGCTTAACACTGCCTTGTACATAAGGCAAGGCCCCTATCACCACGGGAACGTCACAAAAAGTGACGTTCCCGTGGCGATAGGGGCTTGTACATATGCCCCTTAGTTCCTGTCAACCAATAGTATATTATTAGCAAAGCCAAAAAGAAAAATACATTAAAACAGATTTACTCAGTAAAATTTCAGAAATCCTTAAAGTGAACAAAGATTTCATTTTTCATTTAAGAAACCAATACGGTGCTTCACATGTGTGGGTGTGTGGGGCTGTCAAGTTACACAATTTATACAAACTCTAAAAATTTGAAAGACGACCAGGAAAAACTAATAAACATTAATAAAAAATGGGTTTCCAAAGTTACCCAAAAGAAACATGGAGGAACACGGCATGAAGAAATGGTGGTGTGCTTTGGCTCTTTGAATGTGCAGAACACCATAATGCGTTGAAGGTTCAGAAATTAAGAAGTGTGCTTGGGAAAAGGGACTGAATGATAATCTTGAGTAAATTTATGAAGGGGAAGACTAGAGAAAAATCAGAGCAAATCATTGTTTAAAAGTCAAAACACTCTTAAAATATACACATCTTGAATGTTAAAATCGACTGAATATGCAAATATTACCATACCAAGAAAAGGCCAAACAATTCAGACAAAAAGATGACCTTTGATCCAGCGATTAGGGACTGATAAATTTTCACAGTCAAGGCCCAATTTCATTACCCAACAAGTCCCTTCATGCTGGGTGAGTATAATACCAAACTTACCAATTGCCAATTCGTATCTTTGATTCCGCATATAATTTGTGGCGATGCAATCTTTTGTAGTTGACAGGGTTTGGCAAACTAATACCTGATTCTAAATAATCCTCATAAATCAAAAATAAACACCTCTAATAAAGACAAACTCATTAATATATTTATAATACTTTATCTAAAATAATGTGAATATGCTCATCAATACCAATCAATCAATCAATCAATCATGTCACTTATAAAGCGCACTACATACCCGCGAGGGTCTCAAGGCGCTGGGGGAAGAGGGGGGTGGTGCTGCTACTGATCGAAGAGCCAGGTCTTGAGGAGTCTTCTGAAGGCCAGTAGGTCTTGGGTCTGTCGGAGGTTGGTGGGGAGGGTGTTCCAGGTCTTGGCGGCGAGGTGGGAGAAGGATCTGCCGCCGGCGGTCGTTTTCCGGATGCGGGGGACTGTGGCGAGGGCGAGGCTGGTCGAGCGGAGCTGGCGGGTGGGGGTGTAGAAGCTGAGTCGTCTGTTGAGGTAGGCTGGTCCGGAGTTGTGGAGTGCTTTGTGTGCGTGGGTGAGGAGCTTGAAGGTTATCCTCTTGTTGACAGGGAGCCAGTGCAGGTCTCTCAGGTGGGGTGTGATGTGGCTGCGTCGGGGGATGTCGAGGATAAGACGTGCAGAGGCGTTCTGGATGCGTTGCAGCCGTCTCAGGAGCTTAGCCATCGTTCCTGCGTAGAGGGCGTTTCCGTAGTCCAGCCTGCTGGTGACGAGGGCCTGGGTGACTGTTTTTCTTGTTTCGGTGGGGATCCACTTGAAGATCCTGCGGAGCATTCGGAGGATGTTGAAGCAGGATGAGGAAACGGCGTTGACCTGCTTAGTCATGGAGAGGGTGGGGTCGAGGATGACCCCTAGGTTGCGTACGTGGTCGGTGGGTTGCGGGGCTGTTCCCAGTGATGTTGGCCACCAGGAGTCGTCCCAGGCTGAAGGGTTGGAACCAAGGATGAGGACCTCCGTCTTGTCCGAGTTCAGCTTCAGGCGGCTGGTCCTCATCCATTCGGCGACGGCCTTCATTCCTTCGTGGAGGTGGGCTTTGGCGGTGTGAGGGTCTTTGGTGAGGGAGAGGATCAGCTGGGTGTCGTCGGCGTAGGAGATGATGTTGAGGTTGTGCTGTCGGGCGACGTGTAATACGTGTAATACCAAATACAGTATAAATCATAGACCACCACGATTAACAATTTTTGAGAAAATGACCAGAATTATATCTCAATGACAGTGCAATAAAGGAGTGGAAAGGTGAAGAGACAAAAGGTTCAAAGACAAAATACATTTGCAAAATGATTATGTAAATTCAGATTACTGTCTATACTAACCCAAAAGGAAATAGGAAAACTACTCTCTGGCCATGAGAGCAGCAAGGCCCTTCAAGAAGATTTGTAAGGCAAAGATTAAGTCAGGAATCAGCAGACAGGAACAGCCAGCTTAAGAATAGGAGACAGCAACACGGGCCTCTCCTCATGCAAGTAGGGAAACGCGCACTCTCCCTCCCACCAGAAACCTCAATTATACCCTAAAACCCAGAGTCCAACCCACACTTGTGTCAGAACTGACAAATTTCTCAACATTTGATTGGTTAAGGAAGGGGGTGTACTGTCACACCTCTCTCGTCATGTCCATTAGCTCAGCGTCCTCATTGTTCATTTATTTATTATATCAACTTCCACCCCAGGAAAAACAGTTTCGAGTCACTGTCATAGTACACATTTCCTCCATCCCGTTCATGTAACAACTTTTGTGCCTTGATAGTCCGCTTGTGCCATTACACCGAGGAAGTGTTCTTTCTCTCGAAATTTTAATTTGTTTCTTCATGTAAACTCTTGGCAGGCACACAGCATTCATGAAGGACAAATGTCTTCCACCTTCCCCTTCTCGTTCAGAATGAATTAAACTGCATTTTATTTCTTTTATTAACCCAAATGTTTCCTGCAGCGCAGAAAACCATTTTTCTACGGAAAACAAACACAAGCATCATTAATCACTTATAATGTTTTCCATTACGCACCCACCCTGTGTTGCTTCTATTCATGCGCAACCCGGGTTAATATTAATTTTCCTAGCAAACATTAATATAATGCATTAAAGCAGCGTTAGTCTTTTATTTTACATTAGACAAAAAGCATTTGCGGCCTTGTTCAGTGCTTTAGTTCGCGCTTGCGCAGTAGCATTTTCCCTCATGTTATGCCCTTTCCCGCATATGTTTTTTCACTGCACACGGTTAATAAGTGTTACTGAGGGTTCAATTTGAGCAGGTTTCATTTCGCGAAAACCCTGCTCCATCAATCCCCCCCTTTGATGGCGTTTTTGAGCCATCACCAAAATACCCACCAATACAAATTATCACTTTCAGAATTCTGTTGTTCTCTCTCGTTTCATCATAATTCCATCTAAATCCTTCATTATTTCATAGTAATTTCCTTTTCTGTCCTCTAACTCTAACTCTATCTCATCTCTCTTTCTCTTTCTTGCTCTTCGTTTAACATCAGATGACTCCTTCTTGCATCTACAGCACTTATAAATCAAGAAAACCATTAATATTGCTGTAGCTACTGCAATGATTGGTATTAATATTTTCCCTAACACACTATTCCCAAATGTAGCAAACCAATTACCCATAGAGGAGAAACCCTTACCAGGTTTCTCCCAAACACTGTCAACCTTCAGTTCTGCCAAATCTTCATGAAGATTTGTAATATTCTTTATATACCCCTCTAAACTCTTACTCTTATCAGGGATATATGTGCAACATTGTTGTATGTTCAACATATTGCAGACTCCACCCTCTTTGGCTAATAGTACATCAAGGGCAAGTCGATTTTGCAAAGCCATAGACCTGATCGCAACCATTTCAGTATCAATCATCAAAAACCCACCAGCAGTGTCTGTTGATAAATGATCAACCACTGTAGACAATTTTCAAATTTTCTGTGAATTTAGAATAACTCCAACTGAAGGTATCAATGCTCCAAAAATATCACCCATAATTTCAGAAAAACTTGCTCCCCTTTTACTACGTGTTAATCCATTGTTTATTTAATTGATTCCATCTTTCTTATTCAGGTGGTACACCTTTGGAAAGACTATGCCCATATAACAACATCCATACCAATGTGCAGGCAACCTATAATAGACATTTTTACCACACACATAATAAATTCCCGGAAAGACAGGATCAGTCCCTCCTCTTATTCCCCATCCTTCCGTAATTAGGAAAACATGATCACACTCACTAGAACCAATGAAATAATTGTTATAATCAGTTTTTAATCTAAGCAAACAAAGCTTCCCTCTATGATGCCAATCCAAGGCCATGGCTGCGTACGTCTCACCCTTTTTATAATTGCCTTCTCTATAAGCCCATGGAGGTACATGAGACTTCTGCTCAGCAGCTTTTCTCTTAAAATTTTGCCTTCTATCCTCTACCATGTTAATGAACTCTATTTCTTCAAACCGTAAACTACAGGTAAGGTTATTTCGATGTGCATATAGTGTATCTATTGTTTTTGTTGAATGAAAAAATTCCCCCATAAACTCTTCATTTTTGGCACTACTTACTCTATTCATGTTCTTTCTAATGGGAATTTCTGAAAATACTAAATCCATGTTAGAATAATAATATTGTAAGCTATCCTTCTCATAAAATAGACTGGTTAGGACACCACAAGACACTCCATATGTTAAGGGTAGGTGATGATCGGTCACTCCCTCTGAGACAGACGATGGTAGTTGCATGCCCACATAACAATCTCTCGCATCCATCGTATCGACATACTCATATAACAACTTAGTAAAAACATTTAAGGAAAAGTCATTAATTGACTTGTCCTGATGATAGATACTGTCATCTACCATTCTCTTTATGTTAGTATGTGAGACTTCTTTAAGACCATTAGAATCTACCTTTTCACTCTTCACACTATTAGTATTATTATTTTCATTAGTCAACAAAAAGACAGGCATGACAACAATTAGTGTTAACCACACCAACATGTGTAATAAAATACTAAAGAAGCAAGCATTAATACATCTACGTTGAAAACTACGATTTTGATATCCAGTCTCTGTTGTATCTGCCATTTCTAAAAAAAGAAAAAAAAATGTATCAATTCAAAAACAAAAATGTATCACTTCAAAAACTAAAAACTAAGAAAACTAAACTAAGAAAAACTAAACTATCTAAAGTAGTGTATGTGAGAAGTTGGCCTGGCATATGCTGTCCACTAATTATAGTGGGCACCTTGCACCAGTCCAAACAACCCCTTATTGGAGATAGGTTAAAGACAACCTTATTGAAAGCTATCCTAGTGGTAGCTATGGAGAGCAGCCTTCAGGCTAAGTCTTGAAGGAATGTAAAGCAGCTTGTTTTACCAGTCTATAATCTCTTGAGTGACCAAATGAAAGAGCACCACACCAGGTATATATTCAAAATATATGTATTTATTGCTAAACACACCCCTCTAGTCTCTTTATGAGGCTAGAGTTCGAAGTACATAAGTTATAAGTTATTAAATCACAGTAATAGCACAAATACACGTTTGGGCCCTAGGGGCATACCAAACCATATACCAATAAAGTGGTATGCGAACCACGACTGAACTAGACACTAGGCCTAGAGCCTCTAGAAGTGCTTGGACCACAAGGAACCACCCAAGGTAGTGACACAGGGGACCTACGGGAGACGCGTGCAGTGTAAATACACAACCGCGATACGCCGTTGACTTCTATGGAGAAAGTCGGGATCGGGAAAATGGAGAAAAGGGACACTTAAAAGAGGACTAGGACAAAACCCTTTGAGATCTAGGACTTTGAAGAGTCTCTACCCACGGGAGCACCGGAGTACTCGTGTTACCTCACCCAGGGAAGCCGGGTGCATAGGTGCCTTTCGGGGTCGGGTTTCGTCGTCGATTCGAATGGCGATCTGCTGCAAAGTGCTGCTGGCGGCCAAGAGAAAATTGTCCGGGTGGATCCAAGGGTGGATCGGAGTTCTGAAGAACCTGAAAGCAGAGGGGACAGAGTCTGGGTCACTAGCCAGTGACCAGGAAGGCGATGGACAGATGCCCACCGATGTCGAGTGCTTCAGGTGCGCTGACGGTCGTCTTGACTCTTCAGCCACGAGGTCCAGGAGGCGTTGTCGGCAACCAGGAGCAGGATTCGGGCTGGTACACGATGTCTGTCGAGTGCTGAGGCGTCGGCGACCGGATTGGACCCAACAAGCCTTGGCAACGGCAAGTCTCGGTGAAGATGTAGATCGTCGATGGTGCAGACCAGCAAGGTCTGTGGAACTCACCCAGCGAGGGTAAGTGAGGGCAGGCCTGGAGCAACCAGGATGCCAAGTAAGAAAAGGATTGGCCTTCGTTAAGGGCTACTAGCCAACGGGCTAGCGACCGCGAAGGAGCCTCGTGATGCCGCACGTGGATCTGGCTTACAGGACACTCGTGGAATGGGGGCCAGTGATCTTTGGTGCAGGTGGTGCTGGAGGCTAGGGCTACTCGGAGCCCAAAGCACGACTTCTTGGAAGACCCAGAAGAGGATGCACTTGCAAATGTGCTCGGTGTCCAGGGGTCACGGTCTCAAGTCACCCACGATAGCCACGGGCCTCAGCTTTGCTGGGGACTCAGGGTAGCCTCGGGAAAGTCTGAGAATCCACCTCTGGTGATGCGATGACTTCGGCGTCCGACGGGAGCTTCAGAAATGCGAACCAGACAGATGCTTCTTTGGTGCCTGCCAAGCAGGGGAGTCACTCCTTGACCCCAAGGGAGATTCTTCAGTCCTCTAATCTTGTCGTAGAGCGTCGAAGGTCCAGGATTCAGTTTCAGAGTTTCGTCCAAGTATAATCTAAAGTCCTAAGGACTGGGTTCCTATCTTTATACTAAAGATAGGGGTTGGACTACTCTGTGGCCCCACCTATGGGTGGGTCAGGGCAGAGGGGTGGCTACACCCCTTTCCCTTTGTCCAGTTCGCGCCAAAGCAGGGGCTGCAAGCCCCTGATCCGGTTTGAACTGGAGTATGCACAGTGACACCAAATGTGCCCCCAGTGCAGGACTTCAAAGCACCCGAAAGTGCTCCCGCCCAGCCCCAATACACATTATCCTGTCTGGGGAGGTGGTCACACCTCCCTGGGACAGGAAACCTATTGTCCAGGCCTCCCCTGCCGGAGTTTCGTCCAGCAGCAGGAGGCCAGACTCGTGTCTGTGGCAGCAGCATCCATTTTGTGATGCCAGGGCTCTGGAAAGAAGTTACCGGACTAGTCAGAGTTAACATGTCTTTCCCTCTAGAAGGGTGGAATGCTACCCCCGCCACCAGGATTGGCGGGGGGGGTAGTATTCCAAGATGTTTGACACCAAACACGACATGTTTAGGTGCAGCCATTCCAAAGTTAGCATTTTACCGCGAGGATATAATGCGCTTAAGAGTATATGGTCAGGCTGCACTACAAACAGCATCAGAGATGGTCTCCGAACGCTGCAGAGGGGCCCTGCTCATGCAGGGGCACCCTCTCACATAGGAACCATGCACTCTGCCTTTAGGATTGATAAGGCCTGCCTTAGGAGTGACTTATAGGTTTATATGTGTGTATGTATTTCGTGATATAGGTAACCTATATCACAGTAAAGGGTGCATGCACCACCTTACCCAGGCTGCAGTAGCAGACCTGTGGTGTCAGTTTGGATGGCCTTCCAGGGGTGGCATAATACATGCTGCAGCCCCTGGCAGGCCTCTGAGGTACCTATGCCCTTGGTACATAGTATACCATATACTAGGGACTTATAAGGGCACTCCAGATCCCAATCAGTGATGTGCCTAAGGCACATGGAAACCTTTTTACAGAGAAAGCAGATAGACTGGGGCCCTGAATAGCAGGACCCCAGTCCAACTAAGTCATACACCAGCAAAACACCATAAAAAAGTGGGGGCAACCATATAGTCAGATTCCACCTTCCTACAGTGTATCCATAGTGTATCCAAACACTTCAATTCTTCTTTCTTCACCCCCTCTTTTTATTTTTTTATTTATCTCTTCACAGCCTTTAATTCAATTTCTACTTCAGTTCTTTGTACTTCTCCGAACGAACTGTTCAATCTTCTGCACCATTAATTTTATACAGTTCTTTTAGGGTGGCTCATACCAGCGTTTTCTTTGCTCTGTTTTGTGTGCTCAATTTCTTCCAACACCACATATGTCCATTCAGGAGCTGTGTATTTCTTATTCGGAATTCTTGCTCTTTTTGTTTTCCGAACTGATTCTTCTTCCGACTCACATTGTTCAGTCTGTGTAGATACTTCTACTATCGTGTCTGGTATTTTCTTTTTCAGAGTGTATTTCAGTCTTTTTACTCCTTTTGGTCACACATCACCTTTTCTTGCTTTCTTAACTTTCTCAGTTTCCTCTGTTTCAGAGTCAATTTCACAACTCCTTTTATTCGATTCTTTTCTCTGTTGTACTCTTGATTTTTACTCAAAACTTCTTCACCATTGACTTCAACAGCAGTCTTACGAGACCCAGTAGCTGGTGCCCACTTTATTCAACTCTGTTCCGATTCGATCACAGGTTCAACAGCTTCAGGATCTGCAGTTTCAGGCTCTGCGGCTTCACGCTCTGCTTGTCTCTCTGCCTGTTGCTGTTCTTCCTCTTCTAGTCTTTCAAGTGGACTTGGGACTCTTCTTGTATGGCTTGCGTATATCCAATTTGGCAAGCCACCACACTTCACTGCTGTCCTTGTCACCAGTATCACCTGGTATGGCCCATGCCAACGAGGCTCGAAACACAACTTTATTACATGCTTCTTCACCAGGATCCACTCTCCTGGACTTAAATCATGCGCTTGTTCTTGCTGTGTTGTGGTTGGAACTTCTCCAACCTGATGAGACACAGAACGCACCACATCAGCCAATCCTTTGCAATAATCGAGCACTAGATCATCAGTATTATTCGTCAGTTGATTTGCTGGTACAATCAGCTGTCTCATTGCTCTTCCCATTATGACTTAATGGGGGATAATCCAGTCTTTTTATCAGGAATGCTTCTCAGACTCATCAAAACCAAGGGTAAAGCATCAGGCCATTTTAGTGCTGTGGATGCACACACTTTTGATAGTCTGGTATTGATAGTGCCATTAATTTGTTCAACCACCCCTGAGGCTTCTGGTCGATAGGCACAATGCAGCTTTTGTTCAATCTGTAATGCTGCGCAAATCATCCAAATTATTTCATTATTAAAATGTGTACCTCTATCTGTTTCTAAAGAGACTGGAAATCCAAATCTAGGAATGATCTCTCTCAAAAGCAGTTTAGCAACTGTTAAACTGTAATTTCTTCTTGTTGGATATGCTTCCACCCAACAAGAGAACAGACAGACCACAACCAACACATATTTCAGTCCATTACAAGGAGGGAGCTCTATGAAGTCAGCCTGTAACCGTGTAAATGGTCCTGCTGCTTTTCCAATTCGCCCCCAACTAACAACAGTTTTTCTTCCTAGATTCTGCTGCTGGCAAACTGTACATCTCTGGCAAAGACTCTCTGCAATGACCCTGAAGTTAGGATTATACCAGAACTGCTTGAAGAGTCTGATCATGGCATCTCTTTCCACATGAGTCAGTCCGTGGTAAATCCTAGCCATCTGTGAAAGTAGACAATCTGGCATTTCTGGTCTACCATCTGTACACACCCACACTTCATCTTCAGTTCTCTGAGTACAACCTGATTTAATCCAAATTTCTTTTTCATCTTCACTGGCTTCTTCCTGCAACTGTCTAATTTCTTCCCATGTTTCTACAGTAGAGAACATCAAGTGACAATTTGTATTCTTTTTCTCTGTCCCTTTGTTGATTGAAATTGAATTTTGTGCACATAAACGGGCCACTTGGTCAGCATATCTGTTCCCACTAGTCACATAATCCTTTCCTGAATTATGTGCCAGACATTTGACCACTGCAATCTCTTTGGGCAATTGTAATGCATACAACAAATCTTTTACATCTGAACTAGACACTAGGCCTAGAGCCTCTAGAAGTGCTTGGACCACAAGGAACCACCCAAGGTAGTGACACAGGGGACCTACGGGAGACGCGTGCAGTGTAAATACACAACCGCGATGCTGTTTCTTATGGGAGACCCTAAAGAAGTCAGGAACCTCCGTTGCATCCACAATTCTCCAAAATCATGCACCACCCCGAAACCATATTGACTGTCCGTAAATATGGTTACTCTCAAATTTTTGCCAATTTTGCAGGCCCTGGTCAAAGCGACCAGTTCCGAAATCTGTGCTGAATTTATCCCTCTTAGACAAGATGCTTCAAGAACCATGGCCACTGTACACACTGCATAGGAGGCACACAAAGCATCTTTTTCATCCCTCAAGCAAGAACCATCTACAAACATCACACAATCTGATTCTGGCAACGGTGTATCCTTAATATCCGGCCTTGGTTTGGTGCACAACTCTGTCACATCCAAACAATCATGATCTGCTTCATCCATCACTTCATCGCAACTCATGCTTGGCAACAAAGTCGCTGGATTAAGGGTCGTACATCTTGGTATTGTCACATTCTCAGCACCCAAGATCACTCTCTCATATCTAGTCAAACTACTACTTGTTAAATGCTCCGTTCTTGTACTTGTCAGCAAAATTTCAACAGAATGTGGCACATACACTCTCACTGGATGTCCCATCACAATTGATTCACTCTGCTCCAGACTTACACAAATAGCAGCCACTGCTTTCAAACAACCTGGCAATGCTGCAGCCACTGAGTCCAAAGTAGCAGAAAAATATGCCACTGGACGACGTGCCATCCCACGTGTCTGCGTCAAAACTGAAAGTGGACATCCGTCTCTCTCGCAACAGAACAACACAAAATCCTTACAATAATCTGGCATTCCCAACGCAGGTGCTCGACAGAGACTGTCTCGCAACTCAGTAAAAGCTTTCATGCTTTCTTCATCCAATTTTATTGGATCGACTACATCTTTATGAGTCAATCTCTGTAATGGCTTGGCTATCAGTGAGAAACCGCTGCTGTCTACAGTATCCAATCATGCCCAGAAACATTCAAACTTCTTTCTGTGTTCTGGGAGGACCCATTTGCAAGATCACAGTAATCCAATCTTGTGATACTTTCCTGACTCCTTTTTCAATTTTGTGTCCCAAATATTGAACCTCTTTCTGGCAAAACTGTAATTTTGCTGGTGACACTTTATGCCCACCTACTGCCAAATGGTTCAGTAGAGCAATTGGATCTGTCACACATGCTTCTCATGTCTTTGATGCCACCAATAGATCATCTATGTATTGCACCAATTCTGAGTCTTCCGGCATTACCAATGACTCCAGACACTTTTTCAAAATCTGATTAAAAATTGAAGGACTCTCTGTTTACCATTGAGGAACTCGGCACCATGCCAAAACACGGTCTCCGAACCGAAATGCAAAAAGATATTGGCTATCCGGATATAAGGGTATCGAGAAAAATGCTTGGCACAAATCAACCACTGTGAACCATTCTGCATCACAGGGAATTTGATAAAGAATCACTGCTGGATTTGGCACTATCAGACAACATGGTACCACAATCTTATTCACTCTTCTCAAATCTTGCACGATCCTATACTTACCACTAGGTTTCTTAATTCCCATAATAGGTGAATTACAAGGACTCCCTAGTAGCTCTCTCAGAATACCCTGTTCAATCATTTGTTCAATTACAGGAGTAACTCCTGCAATAGTTTCAGGACTCATTTTATACTGTGGTGTTTTAGGAAATTCTGCACCTTGTTTGACTGAAATTTTAATAGGATCAACACCCTTCATTAATCCAATGCCTTTCCCTGTAAAATCCCACACATCAGTCATCACTGTATCTTTCAATTCAACAGGCAAATCCTTTGCTGTAAATAAAGGATATAAATCATTCACTTCTGTCCCTTGTCTCGCTAACATCACCTTGAAAGCAACATCCTCATCTGGTGTCTGAAAAGCAATACCATCTGGAGTACAGTAGATGGTGCAGTTCATTTTGCACAACAAGTCTCTACCTAAAAGGTTTACTGGACTTGAATCACACACCACGAACCGATGTAGATCTCTGAATTCTCCAATGTGAACCGCCATTTGCTTGGTCACCGGAGTTTTGATAAACTTATTGGAAACTCCCACAACTTGGATAGTTTCTCCCGAGAGGGGTTGGTTTGGGATTTCTGCTGTTCTCACAGTAGAATGGGTAGCACCAGTGTCCACAAGGAATGTAATATCATTACCTTCCACTTTCCCTCCACAAAAGGACCAGACTGATCTACCTCTAGAGATGCGCCAAGCACGCACTCTTCCTCCCCCTCAGGCACCGTCATTGAGACGAATCAGAATAACTCTCAGGACACTGTAACAAGTATTGTGAAACCATTTGTACATTTTGATTCTTACCAACTTGTTCACCCGCATGAAATCCAGTATTCGCACTGTATCTTTGTACTTCAGCATTCACATTATTAGGCATAGGAGCTTGAGGTACTTGTACCTGTTGTACCTGAGGTGTAACTATCTGTTGCTGTTGCAGCTGTTGTTGATTCATAACCACTTCATTCTGCATCTGTGGATTGAAATTTTGAACCATTCCATTATTTCCTAAAAGAACTTACACTCGTTCTTCCAATGTCCCAACATTCCGCACGCCTGACAAGGAAATTTCTTTTTCAACTCTTCTTTATTATCTTTACCTCTATCCTT
This sequence comes from Calotriton arnoldi, assembly GCA_963921515.1. Lineage (NCBI taxonomy): Eukaryota > Metazoa > Chordata > Amphibia > Caudata > Salamandridae > Calotriton > Calotriton arnoldi. The sequence continues at coordinate 774,726 of CAWUFW010009134.1, forward strand.
TCCTTGCATCTGTACTTGAACACCACCATTTGGTACAATATTCATATTACGAACCTGACCATTTTGAATATTCTGATTCTGACTTTTCATTTGAAAACCTGTCTGAGAATTCTGCTGTGCTGCTTTCACCTGTGCCCACATCATTTTCTCTTTCAATTTCATATGTCTTGATTCAATGTCATCACTACAATATTTCGCATACCTCAATATTTCATCAACCGTTTTGTTCTGCCAGCAAATCAGGTGCTGCTGAATCATATTACTAATCTCTGGTTTTAATCCGAAAACAAACTTATATACAAAATGTCCCATATCCTTTTCAGTTATACTCTCAAAGCCACTATACTGTTTAAACACCTGTAAAAGCCTCTCATAATAAGCATGTACTGAATCTTTTGACTCTTGTGTCGTCCTGTCAATCTTAACCCAATATGTTTCTTTTGGAGAAATTTTACTCTTCAAGTAAGTAATTACTTGATTATATTTCTTCATCACCTCTTCCGATGGTGCTCCAGTTTTAACATCTCTAGGATATTCTTCTTTGGGCCAATCAACGGCAATCTTACACTCTGTCCATAAGTCAGCTGGAACCACAATGTCAAACAAACCATCTAAATCTTTCAACAGTACTTTTGAAACTTTCACAAACCTCTTTACCTGTTTGTACCACTCAACAGGCTTTTCTCTCAATCTGGGAAATTTATTTGTAAAGGATATAATATCCTGTCTCGTCCAAGGAATGTGAACATATCCCCACCCGGTACTTCTCTCATTGGATATATCATTTCAGTAGTCTCAGTCTCTCTTAGCGGAAGCAACGGAGATGCAGCACACCTTTATTTGCAAGCATTTCTTCTTCCTTTTTCGCCCATCTGCCTTTCCATCGTTCCAAATCACCCCATCTTTTCAGAGTATTAATCAACTCTTTGATCTGTAATTGTTTACCAGATGCATTCAAACTCTCTAGATCCTTATCACTAAAATCCAACCTATATGTCTTCTGCAAAGCTTTTGATTTTTCAATATTCACTCCATATACCTGTGCAGCTTCTGCAAACTTCTCATGTCTGGACTGATTTTACCAATAATCATTTCTTCTAGATCTACTCTCAGTCTACCTACATCCATACTCTGTTTAGACTTACCAGGCACCATTCCTCCGATCCAGTCATCCAACTCCTCCGGTGAAGGTCCCACTGAACTCCCTGATACTAGACTCGTATCTCTCACATTCTGCACTAATCTTCTAGGATCTATTTGCACACTCCTTTTTGGTGTCTCTATCACATTCTGATTTTCTGAAATGTCAATCAATGGTATTCCCATTTCATCTGGTCCTGGTCCATTACCATTCCTAACATTATTTACTGGAACTGTCAATGCATGCACTCTTGAAATATTCTGACCCTCACTATACAATGGGACTATAGGACCAATTGTCACTGGAACTGACAACTCTTCTGCATTCAAGCTCATCTGGTTAATTTTCTGCGTCAATTCTTCTTTCGCTTTATTAAGTATATCAATCTCTCTTTCCTGAGAAGCTCGGGTAGTCTGTGAAGACTGTGGAGCAAATGGAACTGGTAAAACCTGTGGAGCCTGTGAAGCTTCTACCTCAATTAATGGTGCACTTGGAGTAATCCCTTCCGGACTCTCCTGATATGGCGGATGTCTTTTCAATAACATCTCATCTAGTAACTCGTCATCAATTTCATCGGGTCTATATCTTCAGTACCTTCTACATTATTCCTTTTCTCTCTACACTTCCCTCCAGCCTGATCCTCAGCCACCATCACTGGGTATAATCCCTCTGTTATTACATCTCTCCTCCATCTTTTCATCTGTGCATCCTATTTAGCCTCTGAATACCATCTCAATGTATTCCTGTCTTTTATCCCATTCCTATCCTTTTCTCTCCTGTATGCCTCATGTTCCCATTCTTCAAGTGCCTCATACTGCATAGGGCTAGGATTTGGTCTCAATGAATTCATCTGTCTTCTCAAATTTTCTAAAATCCTAACATTAAAAGTACCATGCTCTGGGAAAGCTAAAACTCCATCACCTTCCGTATACCTCACCCAATTCTCTAACCATGTACACAAATGATATCCACTCTCCAACAACATATAACCAGCAGGTGATCTAGGAGGAGGTGTAGGAACTCCCTCTCTAGTAACAATTGGCTTATCTCTTTTGAAGAAAGCTTGTACCATTTTTACCCACTTCATTTCCAACTCTTTGTCTTTACTAGCTATATTTAGAGATCAAGGAAATCCTTCCGTAATTCTGCTCATGCTATTCGCTCACACTCGTCCAATACTAGCGCGACTCACACCAACCAACCAATCACAGCACAATTACTGGCTGCTTACGCACCCGCTATCTGACCAATATCAGCGCGGCCTTTTGTGTCGTCAGTATAACTCCTTCAACTGACCCTCCCCTTACAAAATAATACGGCAATGTACTACGGAGTCTTTCTAAATAAATTCTTATTAGAAATGACACAAAACACTGCTACTTTGTCTGCTCCGATAAATAAAGAGATAGTTTGTTCACTCAAAAAGATCCTTTTACAACCAGTAGAATAACGACCAGCGTCACTCCACTTCTCAATCAAGTGAAAAGAGGTCTTGGTACTACTTTAGGTGTACTTTCTAAAGTTTCGGAAGAGGACTTTCACTATTACAATCAGCTTACTCACTTACTTTAAAATAGATCCCTTAGATAATATTAACAACCTTTCATTGTTCAATATTACGACAACAGACAAAGTACTTCTCTAGTGTGTTACTTTCCACACTCTTCCTCTGCCCCTGAGGCTAAAACAACATCCCGGGATCTTAGGCAACTCCATACCCGTACTTCCAGACTACATAGAACAAGAAGCTAACACTTCATGTTAGCAACCAAAATCATTAATTCAACCATTAATTTGCCAAAATAATCAATAAAAACCATCCTCTGCTACCACAACTGATCCAGCGATTAGGGACTGATACATTTTCACAGTCAAGGCCCAATTTCATTACCCAACAAGTCCCTTCACGCTGGGTGAGTATAATACCAAACTTAGCAATTGGCAATTCGTATCATTGATTCCACATATAATTTGTGGCAATGCAATCTTTTGTAGTTGACAGGGTTTGGCAAACTAATACCTGATTCTAAATAATCCTCATAAATCAAAAATAAACACCTCTAATAAAGACAAACTCATTAATATATTTATAATACTTTATCTAAAATAATGTGAATATGCTCATCAATACCAAATACAGTATGAATCATAGACCATCACGAGAAACAATCTTACAGAAAATGACCAGAATTATATCTCAATGACAGTGCAATAAAGGAGTGGAAAGGTGAAGAGACAAAAGGTTCAAAGACAAAATACATTTGCAAAATGATTATGCAAATTCAGATTACTGTCTATACTAACCCAAAAGGAAATAGGAAAACTACTCTCTGGCCATGAGAGCAGCAAGGCCCTTCAAGAAGATTTGAAAGGCAAAGATTAAGTCAGGAATCAGCAGACAAGAACAGCCAGCTTAAGAATAGGAGACAGCAACACAGGCCTCTCCTCACGCAAGTAGGGAAACGCGCACACTCCCTCCCACCAGAAACCTCAATTATACCCTAAAACCCAGAGTCCAACCCACACTTGTGTCAGAACTGACAAATTTCTCAACATTTGATTGGTTAAGGAAGGGGGTGTATTGTCACACCTCTCTCGTCATGTCCATTAGCTCAGCGTCCTCATTGTTCATTTATTTATTATATCAACTTCCACCCCAGGAAATACAGTTTCGAGTCACTGTCATAGTACACATTTCCTCCATCCCGTTCATGTAACAACTTTTGTGCCTTGATAGTCCGCTTGTGCCATTACACCGAGGAAGTGTTCTTTCTCTCGAAATTTTAATTTGTTTCTTCATGTAACCTCTTGGCAGGCACACAGCATTCGTGAAGGACAAATGTCTTCCACCTTCCCCTTCTCGTTCAGAATTAAACTGCATTTTATTTCTTTTATTAACCCAAAAGTTTACTGCAGCGCAGAAAAACATTTTTCTACGGAAAACAAACACAAGCATCATTAATCACTTATAATGTTTTCCATTACTCACCCACCCTGTGTTGCTTCTATTCATGCGCAACCCGGGTTAATATTAATTTTCCTAGCAAACATTAATATAATGCATCAAAGCAGCGTTAGTCTTTTATTTTACATTAGTCAAAAAGCATTTGTGGCCTTGTTCAGTGCTTTAGTTTGCGCTTGCGCAGTAGCATTTTCCCTCATGTTAGGCCCTTTCCCGCATATGTTTTTTCACTGCACACGGTTAATAAGTGTTACTGAGGGTTCAATTTGAGCAGGTTTCATTCCACAAAAACCCTGCCCCATCACCTTGGTACCACTAAACATTACTGAGAATAACACTTAAGCAATGTTCAGTAAAATTATAGTCACCAAGTGCACATTATCCAGCAGCTGCATGAGAGGCTTCTAGTGCTTAATTTATATTTATTAAAAAAACGGGGGGCATATTTACAAGCCCATTGCGTCGCCGTTGCGTCACTTTTTTTGACGCACCGGCAGAGCAGTGTGGCGCTCCATATTTACATGGCCACATAAAGTCACCCTTTGTGGCTTTTCATGGCCTTGTAAATATGGCCCCTTTTTCTGCAGCACTGCGTGAAAGGGGCATGCCATTGGTGTTGCTGTGGGTGTTCTCACGCAACACCCATGGATTCTGCCGCATTCCCAGATTTACAACATTTCGTAAACCTGGGAATGTGGTAGAATCCTATGCTTCCCCAGGGGAGGTTTAAGGAGGTGCAACGCGGAGAAATACTTTTATTTCTCCTTGTTTTTTCCTTTCTATGCGTGCTGCATTCTGCAGCACGCATAGAAAGAAGAAAACACCTCTGGTGATTGAAAAACAATCATCCCCACAACGCAGACACCCTTGCACCATGGTGCAAGGGTGCTTGCGTTGGCGCATGGCAGCCAATTTTGTGCCAGCGCAGGGGAGAGCACAGGGATTTGTCATATTGTTGTAAATATGACGCATCCTTGTGCTTTGAAAGTAAACCAGCACGGCGCAGCCAAATGGCTTGCGGCACTGCCCTGCGTTACTTTCTTGTAAATAAGGCCCGGTGTGTTCTGGGTATCTCAGTCTTTGTTCGCTTCATTTGAACCAGTCAGGCTGATACACCTCATAACACTAGGTTGTAAAAAGAGTCAAGAACTGCAAATTCGGGTCCTGATTTACAAATTCTTTGTGTGAGTAGCTGTGCCTTACTTTTGTCTTAAGTGTAAATTAGTCTCATAAGTGAACTTCTCTATTAAGTTTTATCAAATGATTTTGAAAGTGAATATTTTGAGAATGTTAATTCCGATATGACTATGATGCTCAAAATAAATACATTCCAAATGCATTTTAGAAAACGACAATTTACTAGTAATTTTATTTTCATTTACACATTTGATAGACTGTTTTTTACAAACAACAGTTACCTAACCCTTTCACTGCACAAATGATGTACACATACGTCATTAAACAATACGTCACTTTTTATCTCCCTCCCAGTTCAGCGCCTGCTTATTTTGGTGCCCCCAATTGGGGGCAAACTCCTGGTTGGTTCATGTGGTAATGCGAGGGAGTGTTCCATTGGCCTAGCATTTTTGGGCACTAGTAAATTCCCACATAAGCCTGCGCAGGTGCCCACATCTGTGCTGCCTCATTTGTTTGCATGTGACATCATGAATGACATCCCACACATGTTAAATAGATCTGGAAGGGATTCCCTAGTCTGTCCCAGGTCCATCCAAGGATCAGGGTGTTGGGAGGGACTTGTGGATTAATCTAATAGCAACTCTAATAGCAACTACTACGACTCCCATCTCCTCTATAGCCAAGCCACCCAGCTCACTTATTCTGCATCTGAGAGGAAGGGAGTTAGAAAAGAGAGTAGGAGGAACAGCCCAGATCCCCCATACTCCAAGGAGCCTGATGTTTAGATTTTTTTAGACTGGGAAAAAACATCAGCGTCGGTGTCTGCTTCATATTAGGGGCAAAGACACACGTCTTTTCCCCAGCAAAAAGTTGGTTGCAGTTTGGATTTTTTCTTAGCCTAGGAAAAAAGAAAAATTGGACAGCCAGTGAGGGTAAGGGAGGTCCAGCACCTAGTGACAGAAACCTTAGGATATGAGGATGAGAATAATGTAATGATGTGGTATGTTTACATGTAGCTCAGAGGTCATACCAAAACCCAGGCACCCTAAACTATATAAATAAAGATTCTCTGAAAGTAATTGCTTATACACTTAGTTGAAACTGTTTTATCAAAAAATCAAAAATGGAAAGTGAAGAAACATCAAACCCCAATAAAACAATCAATGTAGGCTTAATCGATCAAAGTACGAGTAAATCAGTTCCATTGTACTTGTTTGAGCAACCGTCCATGGTTTTAATTGTTATGTTATTTCAACACTCAAAACATTGCAGGTTCAGAGTTGCAGCATATGCACATATATGTCCAGCTGAAAAAATACAGCAATACATAATGCGCAGGTGCATATATGTGTGACTCCGCTCTTGCATGGTATAGTGCTAAAAAAATATCCATGAGTTGCCTGAATTGTTGATAGGTTGGCACTTAATTATGCGCAGAGCAAGATGCGACGTTTCAGTCTCTAAACTAATGAATAGGCAAGATCATCATCAGGACATTATGCTTGAGCAAAATGGCTGACCCCATATTCAATATTATAACAGATTCAATCTTGAGAAGCAGACGCTGAGGTAGCCTCACCGGCATCCGAGCAGTGAGGTGAGGCTACCTCAGCTTTGAATATTGATTTTCTACTAGACATATTTGTTTATAATCAATTGCTTTGAGAGCATCTTTGTTCATATTGCATTGTACCCAAGCTCTCAAAGGTTTATTGGATTGCCCTTTTCTAAACTAACAGGTACCCTAAACCAGCATTTAGCTTTCAGTTACTTTCCAAATTTCCCAAATACAATGCACCTACTTCATCACCTGCTAAAGTAACCTGAAACCTTATGATTTGTAAATCTTAAAAGTAGATCATAACAATATATGGTTGGCCCACAGGTACTCATAGAAGTCTGCAACTCCAACACTTGAACACCTAGAGGAACACAGATTGGGATCATGCCTTGACAGGGATATGCTCCTTTGCGAGGGAGACTGGATGCAATGACCATATTTTGAGCTAACAATACTCGACATCAGACAAACCTCATGTTCAGCTCATTCTACCGACCGACCAATCAGGATGAGGGAGGTCTGGCACCCTGTAGTGGAACCTACAGAATGTATAGATCTCGAAAATGTATGATTGTAATTTTGGTTGCTTCCATGTAATACCTACATTTAAAAGACATGTACCCTAAACCAGGGTTTCGCTTTATGCTGTTTCCCAAATTGCCAAATGCACTACACCCCGTTTATCTCGTGTGGACACCACACAGCACCCATAGAAGACCCATATATGTCTGGCAGCCCACATGGGGAGGTCAAGCCTTGGCAGGGATATGTTCCTGCACGAGGGAACCAAAGGGAATTACCATTTTTTGAAAAAGAATAGGTGAAAATGTGACAAATGTCATGTTCAGTGCCAGTCAGTCAGGGCAAGGGAGGTCAGACTTACATTAATGTATTCCTTAATATCATACTAAATTAAAAAAGACTTTCCATCTGGTCCTGTGTTTGATATCTGTCATGAACAGTGAACCATAAACAGTGATTCTACCATAATTTAATGATCTTCACTATGATTGCATAATTGATTGTGCAGACCATTGTGGATTGTAGTATTGAGTCTCAAATATCGACAGGACAGAATACCGTTACAACAATATTGAGGGATAAAATATCGAAAGGTAAGTGCACAGAGGGCGGTAAGGATTTACTGTTTTTAACTTTACATCTTTGTACCTTGAAGATGTGTATATCACGAAGGTATATATATATATATGTGGAGTTAGGTATAGAAAATGTATAGAAACATACCTTTCAATATTTTGTTCCGCAATATTGTTGTAATGATATCCTGTCCCGCCAGTATTAGGGAATTGCTATTCCCAGCCTACACCTGTGCAGACTAAATTCCCTAGGAAAGCCCACCCATATTTGGTATCGTTGGACTTCAGACATTCAGGGCAATGTTTCCATGGTTACTGTTCCAGGATTTATGTTTGTACATTTGTTATAAAAATGAAACTATCTTCACATTTTTCATTAAATCTCCAAACTGCAATGAGATATTGATGCAAGGTTTGCATCGATACATAGTCTTAAAATTTACTAAAAATAATATATGTCAATGATGCTCGTAAAGATTTCAGATGACCGAGATAACATTCTGGTCCATTACCCACTACATTGTTCTTCACAAGTGGTTTTAGAGCAACTCACTACATTACTTATGTCTTCTTCTTGTTTTTGTGTTTCAGAAGGAACAATGCAGGTGACCGGGAGAAAGCCCTCCAAGTGATGCTTCAAGTCCTACAGGCTTGTGATCACCCTGCCCCAGACATGTTTTGCCTGTGTGGAAGGATATACAAGGATATGTTCCTTGGCTCAGATTGCAAGGACACCAAGAGCAGGGACTGCGCTATAGAATGGTAATGTACTTAAGGAGACTCGATTTGTATTTTTCCACACTGTGATTGATGCAATGACTAGATTATATATATTCCTGCGAAGACCAACTCAATAATTCAGGTATGTCGACGTTTAGATAAAAACCTAGGACCGATTTACAAAGATTTTGTTCTGAGTTACTCTTGTAGTACTCTTGACATACTACTGAGTTATAGGAGTAATCCAATAGTATTCCTAGCTTGTTACTGAATGGGTCAGAAAGTCACTCACAACAAACTCTTTGTCTATCAAGCCTAGAATCTTATTCAAAAGCCTACATCTCCTCATAGCAAAGCTTTAGATTTGAGGGTCTTCTGACAGCTCATCTCGTCTTTTCATGTTATTATATAGCCTCTTGTTAATCCTCATACAAAAGGTGTGTTCTGGTATTGAAGTGGTATTTAGCAAAACCCTCTTGCAGTACTCTAGAAGCATGGGAAGATTTACAACCACCCTTCAGTACTGTACCACCTCCCTCTACCATAGACATATCCCTTAGATTCAAGGAATTTAGTTACATAGAGATGCTAAGTAAACCTTCTCTCACCTGTCCAGTGTGATGTGCGATAAACCGTTTTCTACAACCCAGGCCGAGCTGCAGTGCTCCTCTTGCAGTGCTCCTCTTGCAGTGCCATCCCCCTAACAATGCACACTTTGAGCTTAATCCACAAAGCTAATTTGCCACTTGCACTAGTGACGATTTAAAATCTAAGAAAAAAGCAATTTGAATTTGCACTTGTGCAGGTGAAAACTGTCACAAAATGCAGAAGTGATGATTTTGCAAAGGGACTTGTGGTTGTTCACCTGTATAGGTGCATCCATCTGTGGGCTGATGGCACAACTTTCCAATTCACATAACTGAAAGGAGAGTTGATCGCCGGTCTGGCTCAGTTTTAGCACTTCAATGAGTTTATGTATGCTCTTTCGTGTTTTGATGCAGGTGAAAGTGCAATTCACACATGAGGTAATTCTGATCACTATATGTCATGCTTTTCGAGTCTCAGCTCCTGAAGTATATCAACGCTGCTCTACCATATTTGGTTTGACCCCTTCCAGAGAAGTACCAATAAATATTGTCATTCGAACTACATTTTGACGACGGGGCTGTTAAGACCCATCCTGAGGACCCTGATTTCTAATCAGCATGAATGAAGGCAAGTCATTAGTAGCAGGCTACCTTTGCTACTCTAAACAGGGTACCAGAGTCAAATAATATTAAAGAGAAAGGTACTCCTGGCACCTGGAAATTTATGAAGTGAGTGGTGGTAGACACTGTGCTCTGTACCCAAAACATGGTGCATTGTATTCTGGGTGCACAAAGCTGAATAGTGCATGTGTACTCAATGCATTTGGGAAACAGCCTCTGTGAATTAGTAATTCAAGTGCTAAAACCAGTGTCTAAGCATACAACACCATAGATGTTAAGTCAACAGGAAACGTCAAAGCCATAGAAACAGCGTCGGAAGCCGCGCAACGTCGGAGAAACTGCCAGTCAGCGTCTGCGGTCCTCGCTTCGTTGTCAGAGTGGCTCTCAATACAGAATGCCTGATCTGCGCTAGCAGGTAGGGTCCGGATGTCATACTCCGGTAAAACGATTCTTTTCCTTCGTTTACTAGCTTCTGGGGAGCATTACGGGCGGAGCGGTCTGGTCCGCGTCCTACTCAGGTGCCATCTTGCTTCACAAATTGCAGCAGCGTGCTCCAGAGCATCAAGATGCCTGCCCGTGGATCGCAGAAAACCGGCCCAAGCACAGGAGTGCCGGCGTTACCTCCTTCCTCCTCCTCCTCCCAGGATGCTGGTAAGGGGACGAGGGGGGGGGGGAATCCAAATCAAGAGGGGGCTGTCGATAAAGGGGGAACCAAAGTTAACAGTTTGGAGAGTGGTACCAGGACCCGGCCAGGGAAGACTGGGACACATGGGGCACATGGACAGTCCCTAATCACTACCCTGTTTTCTGGTAGCAGCAAGGCAATGGACCAGAAAACAAGTAAGGGGCAAGGGGGAGCTCTAGCTGGCAAGTCAGAAGAAGGAGTGGTGGGAAAAGCGGATACCCCCTCCCAAGAGGCTATTTTGACATTGGGGACTGTGAACAATATCAGCGCTGTGCAGAGTGAGACCTTAAATCCTACTATTGGTGTAGGGGGGTTGGCAGAGGCAACACCTATTATAGTGACCCCAGAGGATACTAGAGGAGAGGGCTCGGAAAAAAGGAATGATAATGGGGGCCATGTTCAAGACGGAAGTAAGCAGACGCAAGCAAGCGGGAAACATAAGGAAGTGCGATGCCTGACTCAACCTGCGAATACTGGCTACCTCAAAATCCTTAATGAAAATAGCTCCCGGGCAGCCTCGGATCCAGTGTTAGATCTTGGGAAGACGGCAGACAAGTTAATCCCATCCGCAGCTAAGTCTCCCGAAGGTGGAGATAAGTTCCATTCACTGACGGATGAGTCAGAACTCTCGAATATTGGAGAATCGTCATCCTCCTTAACCGATAATCCTGTTTCAGAATCTTCTTCCAGTGAGGCCCCAGAAGAGACTGCCTATGAAACCCAACGGAGGCGGCCGGGGAGAGGATCTCGGGGAAAGAAGCGGAGGGACAAGAAAGGGCGAGCAAGTGGAGAAGGCTCTAAAGGAAGTAGTGAGGACGACTCCCTGGGAAATCTTCAATGGGACTATTCTGCTTCACGGCTGGCATTTTCAGGAGGGGAACCTAAAAGACCTGTCAAAGAGGGTGCTACGGATACAGTCGATTTACAACCGCAATCCCCCTCGGTAGAGGGGTCTCTGGCGATAATCCTACATACCATAAGACAAGTTCAAGATGAAGCCAGGAGCTCGAGTCGCCGGGCGCGACTTGCCACCAAGAAGCTACATAGGACTGTGAAAAGATCAATAAATCCTGTTCTGATATCGCTGGCAGATTGTCCATGGTGGAGGAACGCACTGAGCATCTGGAATCCGATGTCAAGACTCTAAAAATGCAAGAAGCTTCACAGGCAGCAACAATGGCTGATGTCTTATGGAAACTTGAAGAGTACGAGAATAGGCAGAGACGTAAAAACTTGAGAGTCCTGGGGATTCCCGAGGGGGTGGAAGGCCCTGATGTACGTGCCTATATCATATGCGCCTTCCCCGAGAAAACTCCCTGGGATTGGAGTACAGAGATCCAGCGTGCCCACAGGTTCCCCCTAATGATAAAGAAGTCACGACCTAACGATACTGAAAGACCTAGGGCGATCTTGGTATATTTTGGGAATTTCCTCTTGCGGTAAAAAATACACCATCAAGCCCGTCCCAATGCAAGGAAGGTGTTCGGAGATATCTCGTTTTTCTTAAGACCAGCCTTTGCCCATGCTACAGTGGAGAGGCGGTGGCGGATGCGACAGCTGTTCAACCCTTTCCAGCAGCATGGAGCAGAAGTTTTTCTCCTAAATCCCGCTCGCTCAAAAGTGACTTATAAAGGACAAACACGAAGTTTCACTTCGGAAATCAGAGCGCAGGAGTATTTGAAAGAAATAGGCGGAGGAAATGTAGAGTAAACATGATTTGTAAATAGTTAGGGATCACACGCTTTAACCGCTCCGGATTAATGATCGGTGGTACCAATCACTAGATAGTAAAACATTCTTGGGGCTCCAAGGATGATTTAGTCTTTACTGAATGGGGTTAGAGGGGACTCTTAGGTTTTGGGGGACTTTTTTCTGTTTGGTTGTGCTTTTTCTAATTTTCTGCCTTTCGTCATTTATGGGGGGCGGCATGGGTTAGGAGTGATCGGGGAGGCACTCTTACATAGGCGCTATCATTCAGGCTGTTGGCCTGATTGCTTATTGGTGGGTGGGAGGAGGGAGGGCTTGTCAGGTGGGGGGTTCAGGTGGAAGGGTGCTTCACAGGGGGAGGAATGGACACAAGGAAATACAGGAAGAGATCGCGCTGCCTATGATAGGAAAGAGTCCTTTCTGGCTAGCTAAGGGCAAGGGGTTAAGTGCGAGATGGGTAAGAAAGGAGGTAGGAGACTGGGCCAATGTCTAAATTAAGAATTGCCACGGTGAACATCTGTGGTCTCAATGATAGGAAAAAAAGGGCCAGGGTAACCTTGGAGTTGCAAGCACTAGAGGCAGACATTGTCTGTCTTCAAGAGACCCATATTGAGAGAACGCAGCTGTCTTTATTGGACACGTTAGGTTTTAAACTAATTGCGGGCACACGTCAAGATATGCGGACTTGTGGGGTGGCTGTGTTGGCTAGAAGGGATCTGGCTCAGTTTTTCTTGCTAACTCATACCGCTAGTCGGGGGAGATGGGCCATGATGGAATATCGGTCTAATGTGTGCACCTTCACATTATGTTCTTTATATGGGCCAATTCTAGATGAAGCCGGGCTATATGACTGGTTGAATAATGAGCTTGTGTCTTGGCCAACACCCATTATTTTATGTGGAGATTTAAACATCAATTTAGCCAATAACTGGTCATGTGAGGAACACTATAAATACCATGGCAGGAAACCCAGGGTATACCCTGATGGACGTGTGGCAGTGTAGGAAGCCAACTGAACATGGCTACACGTTTTTCTCCTCACCACATCAATCACATGCTCGTCTCGATTATTTTTTTGTCTCACATGCTATAATACAAGACTGTGACATCGAACTTTTCCCACGGGTCATGTCTGACCACAACCCTCTAGTTTTGGTGATTAAGGTGGGGGTACCTCGTAGAAGTGGCAGGCAATGGAGTTTTGAGCGGGCACTATTGGTAAATGAAGAATATGTAACCCATATGAAAACCTGGATTGCAATGTTCCTTCGTGAGAATCTTAGTAGTACTTCCCTAGAAATAGTTTGGGATACGTCAAAAGCTGGGATTCATGGGGAAACCCTCCAGTTCTCGTTGACTAGGGTAAGGAAGGAGAAGCAAAAGATGCGAGAACTATATACCTTATTAGCTTGTGAAGATGAAAAATTAATAACAGCTACACAACAGGGGGAGACTGGCAGGAAGAGCAGATAGGATTCATGAGGGTTAAAGCAACCATTAATGATATTGCTATAAAGAAAACAGCTGCAAAAATCTTAGTGTACAGGGAGCAAGCTTACGAATATGGAGAACAAGTGGGGCACTCGTTAGCTATAAGGACAAGGCAAAAGAATGGCCAGAACGAAGTTAGGGAAATTAGGGACCCTGGCCTGGATATTGTTTCTGATCCAGAGAGGATAAAAGCTGCATTTAAATTTTTTTACCAGAAATTGTATCTTGAAACTGGTACGGGGGATCAGGAAGATATTGATAACTATATAGATTTAAGTAAAATTTTGAAATTTGAAGAAGACGACCAGGCAGGATTAGAAGGGATCTCCCCGTGGGAAGAGATTTTTACCGCTATTTCATCTATGGCGACCGGGAAAGCCGCGGGTGAAGACGGCATTCCAACGGAGTTCTATAGAACATTTGCTCCGGAGCTTAAGGACTGTCTTGTGAGATTAGTTAAACATATTTTTGAAGGTAATAAACCCCCTCCTTCTTGGTCTCAAGCGAAGATAGTAGTTTTTCCTAAAGATTATTAACGGGGACACCAAAATATATTCTAAAATCTTAGCTTCTCGGTTGTCCCCTGTTATTCGGAAAGTGGTAAGCGGGAGGCAACATGGCTTTGTACCCGGGAAAAGCACTACAGATCATATTAGGCGGGTAATAACGCTGTTCGATGCCGCCCAAGTATCAGGACACCCTATGGCCTTAATTTTGTTAGATGCCGAGAAGGCTTTTGATAGGGTCTCTTGGGGTTACCTGTGGAAAGTGCTCGAGAAAATAAATATAGGGCCCGATTTTAGACAAGCACTTAAGGCACTTTATTACAAACCTGAGGCCAGGGTGTTTGTGGCTGGGGACTTTTCAGAGTCATTTCCAATTTCAAGAGGGACGAGGCAGGGTTGCCCCTGCTCCCCATTGTTGTTTTCCCTCTATATTGATCCGTTTATTCGTAGGCTATAAGGCAATGAAAAGATCTGTCCGATGACATATAACGGATGGAATACTAAAACGCTTGCGTATGCGGACGACATTGCGGTCATGGCAATGGTGGAAATTGAGAAAGAAGCAGGGGAATTTGGACATATCTCGGGCTATTCACTAAATAAAGATAAAACTGGAATCTTAGTTAATAGCAAGATATCCTGGCAGGACCCACGGGTGGCTACAAATGCGACCTATTTGGGAGTAGTTATCACGCCTGAGGTGGATTGTATTATTAGGGACAATTTTGAGCCTCTAATTGAAAAATCTAAGAAAGAACTACTGAGGTTAAATAATCTGCATTTATCCCTGGCAGGTCGATGTAACGTCATCAAAATGACTTTTTTTCCTAAGATTCTTTATTTTTTTAGGGCCATCCTGTTAGGAATAAGCAATATATGCTTTAAAAAATGAAATAACTTAATTTCCCGATTTTTGTGAGGGCCCATTCCTAACCTAGGTGTGCAATGAAATTTTTGACGCTCCCCAAAGATCGGGGAGGTTAGGGGCTCCCCAATCTAAAGCTGTACTACTGGGCTACTGTGCTTCAGAATCGTGGCCCTCTACTACAAGAAAAAACTTTGTGACCTGCAGATGTAGTTTATTTTCCTTCCCCTTATGAGTTATTGAGTTATTGATTGGTGAAGGGGTGTGGGGAAATTTGTGGAGACAAATCGAATCAAGTTATTATAAGCGCGTACATTTTAAGACCCTGCGGGATGCATTTGAGATCTGGTCTATAGTCCGCAAGATGATGGGTATAGGTCGACTCAACTTCTACACTCCTTTGAAGGATAACCCATTTCTCCCAGGCATTTTTTCAGATCAACATATGTCAGGGTGGATTAATACTGGCTTAATTAAGGTAGGCCTGTTGTTCTCCACTAGGGGGATAAAGTCATTTCAAGAAATTAGAGAAGACTATGGTTTTAGTCATAAGGATTTTTTTAAATTCCTACAAGTAAGGGATTTTCTTCTCCGCAAGACTTGGAGGAGCAATTGGATTTCAGCAGTGTAATCTGGTGGACGCCTTGATAGCTGAGCATAAACCCTCATTAGGGTTTGTCTATTCCTTCCTCAACAAACACATGAGGGACGATATAGACAAACACTCGCAGAGATGGCAAGAACAGCTAGCGATCTCAGATGCCTGCTTCCGGGAATCATTTGCTCTGGCTCAGACGTCATTTATATCATCCAAACTACATGTTCAATATTACAAAACATGCTTCAATTCATATTATACCCCTAGTAAGATCATTAAATGGGGGGATGGGAAAGGAACCCGCTGCCCCAGATGTCAACTGAGGGACGCTGACAGTGTGCATATTTTTGCTACCTGTCCATCCTTATCTAATATTAAGCTCCAGATAACTGAATTCTTATTAAACAAACTGAGGATCCAGGTACAGCTATCCCCTGCAGTGATTCTCCTGGGAGTGTCTGAACATAGGACACCAGCAAGAGGCAAAGAGCTGATTTTTATTGCTATGACTGTTTTTCGGTTATGTATTGCCTCAGCCTGGCTAGATAGTAATCCACCAGTGTTCTAGCAGTGGCTAGCCAGGGTACTGGCTGTTTGTAATTTAGAGAAGGCAATTTTCCTAAGGAAGGGGATACGTAACAAAAAGAAAGGATGGAGGAGGTGGGGTCCGCTACTGGATTGGATGGAAGTCAGGTGCGGCTGATGTTTGGCACGAGGCACACCAAGATATAATGCACCTTGCTATTCTGATTGTTGGTAGTGCAATAATGAATATCTTCTTTGCCTCTCGGTTCTGCTTATCTTTTTATTGCTTTTATTGGCAGTAATTGAATTGTATGAATTTGACGGCATGGCAATGCGATCAAAGCTCTTTTGTTTTTTGTTTTTGTCTGTTTTCTTGTATTTCCAATGGTGTATTGAGGGTGGGTGGCAGGGTGGGGGGGTTCTTTTGTTTTATCTTCTGGGGAGAAAATCGAGGTTCTAATGTGTTTTTCTATTATGTATTGAGAATTTGCAAATGACAATAAAAATATTCACACAAAAAAAAAAAGATGTTAAGTCAATTAGAGGGGTTACCTAGGATGCCTCTGTGTTGAGAAGAAGAAGCTATATAGTTTTATAAAAGTGACTATTCTGGATTAACCAGATATTTAACTGTTATGTGAATATGTAAATCAAAGGTGGGGTGTTTTTACATGCCCATATAAAGCTTGAAAATATTACATTCATCTTGGTAAAAAGGAGGTTGTTAACGAACTGGAAAAAGTCATAAAGAAAAACAAAAACAGTGGCAATAGTAACATCTTAATGAGGAAAATGCGGCCTACAATACATAACGGTAATTTACCCAATTTTAGAGGAGACCTTTTCACCTTGGAAACTAAAGGAGTATGATTATTCCGATACTTACTATTAAGAGCTTCAGAAAATAGAACCCCTAATTATCTATTAGGATTTGTACTATAATCGGTGAGGAGTGTGAGTGGTGGTATTGCAGACAGGGCGTTACATGAAATCACCTCAGTTTTTTATCCTAGAACCCCCAAGATTCGTACATAGTTGAATCACTGTCAAAGCATTCATGGTGTTCTGCTGATCTGTGGCTCAGTATAGTGTGATATTGTCCAGATAGAGTTTTATAACGGGAAAGCTAGCAAGTGGGGGGAGTGGGGATTGAAGGAGCTGAGTGAATATAAATGGCCACTGGTTCAATAAACAGAGCAAAGAATACAGGAGAGATAGGATACACCCGCCTAATCCCCCTTTTAAGGCTGATCAGGCCTTATTTATCACATGGAAACATCATATTTCATTTAGAGAGGCTAACAACCTGCTGATGCTCGCGGGAAATTATGTATTCACTTTCCCTAATGATAGTTAGACTCGAGTTAGAATAGTTAATTTCACTTAGCCAATGTATACCCTTTTCCCATTGTTTGTTACACTGGAGTTAGAATAGTAAATCTTCCCACCTATCCCCCAGCATATTTATATTTCCAGTGTTTGTTAGACTGGAGTTTGTATAGTAAATCTCACTCTCCAATGTATGCACTTTTACCAATGTGTGTTACACTGGAGATAGAATAGTAAACATGACCCCTAGCTATGCACTTTCCTCAATTTATGTTTGACTAGAGTTAGAACAGTAAATATGACCCATGCCCATTTATGCACTTTCCCCTCTGTTTGTTAGACTGGAGTTAGAATATTTAATGTGACAATCTTCCCCTTCCACAGTTGCACTTTCCCCAATGTTTGTTAGGCTGGAGTTACCCTGTACACCTGGATAAGTTATCTGATGAGAAAAAGCAATGTTTTTTTCCAGCCTTATTCATATTGAATTTGCATGCGTATGACAGCCTCAACTTGGATAATCAATGAAAACCAATTTTAAACTCACAGTCCCATATATATAGTAGTATATCATCAAAGTCTTTATATATGGGATAAAGTACACCCTGCCATACATTACAACGATATTACAAGTCACTGACCATATAGAGGAACAAGCCTAAAGGCTGAGTTCCTATGTAAGAACATGGAGCTCAGTATCCAGTATCAATATCCTTTTAATATACAACAGAGTGTATTTATTCCATATAATACATGGTCACACAAACATCTTTTCCACAAACTGCTTAAATTGTCAGTGTCTGGTTCTTTCATGTTCCTGGAAGACATGAAGAATAAAAGCACAATATATGATTTGAAACGTACCAAAAAGCCATTAGTAATTTTTGACAAAAGATATTAGGATTAGTTTCATGTAAGTCAGGTTAAAAAAATCTTTATTGAAACATTTTCTGTAATGACTTATAGCGCAGAAAAACATTAAGATGTTGCCAGAAATATCTCCTTTCTGCTGAACATTTTTCATTTGTTAAAAACATAAAGTAAGAAGTAAAATGCAGTTCCTGTTTTCCTTGTTTAAACTTTCAGCAGTAATTATGCTCCATGGACTGCTTTTCACCCTGGCTGCTAGCTCTGACTGCAGGCATTGTGATTTCAGAACTCAGCTGTAATAACTTATTACAGTTGAGCAGCTATGCCATTTCATTATTACAGGCAACTGGATTCTTCAGATGTTGCTTGTAATAGGGAAATTAGAGACAGGTTTTTATTCAAAGATTTCAGGGTCAAAGGTATTATAGTATAATAGAGTAGTATCAATATGTATACGGTGCTCCAAAGAATAAAGTGAGACTGCGCAGTGGGTGTGAGTTGTTACCAAGTGACAAAGGATAACAATTAACAACTCTTAAAGACAAGAAACGTGGGTGAAATTAATAAAGTTATTTATATTGGACAATGGTATCAATTAGTCCAAGATGTTATATATCATTGACATTTCAACCCCGTAAAAATTATTTTACAGAGTATATTACTTCCCCTTCTCTTTTACTGGCCACTGGGGCACTTGCTGCTTTCCACTTTTGTGCTCTACTTCTGTTAGCAAGGACTAGTGCTAAGTCCATAAGTCTGATGCTCATTTTCTTCTTTCGGGTCTAGGAAACAAAACTAGAAGGGCGTATTCTAAATTTAACGTGCTAGACCTCCCCACCACACTCATCAAAGTGAACACAGCCCCCTCTCAATATTTAGTTATAAGTGGACAAGATCACATCGTGGTAAAATCCTGCTTCCACAAGGAGATGCTGTATGGAGTGCTGAAACTTTTCAAACACTCACACCCAGTCACAGATCTGGGTTGAATCCATCATTGTTCTTTAGCTCACTTCGCCACCCCAGTTCAGACACCGCTATATGCAAATCAGTCTTGACCCTGTGCCTCATGGGAACAGTCCAGCCCGAACTGCCAAGCCATGTCTTCCCTGGACCGGAAACAAGCATCCTGGGACCGGTTTCGGGCTAACAGCCCTCATCAGCCAGGCTAGCTTGAATCCAGTGGCAAAGTGAGCAAGGGACCCACGTCTGGGCATACCCTGCCAACTTAGGGCGAACAAAGCAAACACAAAGAGATCAACAGAAGAGTTCTGGGGTGTGATGGCAAAGGGTATGTAAGGTGAAGAGAAAGAATAGGAAGAACTGCTTATGGTTGACAGGGTGATTGGCTGAACCCACATGTACTTTAGACAAGGCCACTGATGGGGATTTTAAAGCTGCCTTGGTGAAAAATACTAGAACCGTTTGGCTACCATGCTGACATTGATCTTCATCATTTGGCCAAATCACAAACATACATGGAAAAAACATTAGGCCACAAATTCTGGAGTTCAAGTACAGTTGCTGTTGCCTAGTAATTGCAACTGATAGAATGGGACCCATTTGGCATTGTAGTCAAAGAGTAGCTAATGCAGTAACATAAACTCTTCCAATGACTTGTTCTTTAAATGGATCTAACAGTTTGATGTGTCCTGCCTCTGGTAGTCAGTAATCATTTAAGGAGTGTCCAAAGAGAGACCAGCTCAATGAGATAAAGTTCCTGGATAATAGACGTGTTGTTTTTTTGGTGGTTAGCATTACCTCTGGGTCTCCCTTCCTCATCGCAGTA
Organism: Calotriton arnoldi; assembly: GCA_963921515.1. Lineage (NCBI taxonomy): Eukaryota > Metazoa > Chordata > Amphibia > Caudata > Salamandridae > Calotriton > Calotriton arnoldi. The sequence continues at coordinate 794,917 of CAWUFW010009134.1, forward strand.
CTTACTCATGAGGTAGGCTCCTTCTCTGTGGCTAGGAAACTCCATTTTCAATGGTGACAATGCCGTACCCTTCCTCAATGGGGTGTTATAAAAGCTATTGGCTGTTCCATTCTCCTATTTTCTCTAATTGGATGCCACTGCTAAGCTTTGACTTCCACCCATTCCATCTTGAAACCCCCCTCGGATTGGTTCGGGGATGAATCAATGGATCAATGAGGTATGTCAGGTTTTCACTGGACTTTTCATTGTTTCCTTCCTCAGACCTTCCTTCCCCGTCTTTTAATCCTGACAGAATATGAAGCAGATGAAGTACTGCTATTGAGGGACAGATGATGGCACTTTCCTCATCCGATTCTGCAGTGAGATCTCAGGATGGGGTTCCATGAAGCATTACCTCTCTACTGTACATTTTTTGAAAGGCCGCCATTTCATGCCTTTGTTCCATGCGTACAAGTACTTTCATTATTGCAATTTCAGTTTGTTGCAGCCTAGTGTGTAGTAAGACAGGGCAGATAAGTAAGATTCTTTATTCTGATGTTGTAGGTATGGCAGAATGTCTGAGGGGGGGTACCATCGTACAAGATAGGATGCATGCAGTCGAACTAAGACTCATGCTCTTCCACCTTAAGATTCTTCCACCTTAAGATTCTTTATTCTGATGTTGTAGGTATGGCAGAATGTCTGAGGGGGGGTACCATCGTACAAGATAGGATGCATGCAGTCGAACTAAGACTCATGCTCTTCCACCTTCCAGAGTAGGTGGTGGCAACCTGAGTATCTGTGGCTGTGATTGGACACTTTGTATTGAACTTGCATAGCAGAGGACCCAGAGAAGGAGTGGGTGGACCCCTCGCACAATCACTTGAAGGGGAAGAGAGGAATAGAATCAGTCCTTCACACTACCTCCAAAATTATCATAAATTAAATCACCTTGTGTGCAGTTCCGGAAGGGCTCACAGTCAACTATTGTGATACTGGCGTTACAAGACAGGTCTCAATACAAAGCCCTCACCCATGTGCACAACAAATGCACACAGGCACACATATGGATCCACAGAGACGGGTAGGCGAAAGGCGGGGACACTTCTATGATCAACTAGTTCATATCAGGGTGCTCTCTTCGTGCCCTCTGATGGGACCATACTTATGATGAGTCTCAGACCCCCATTACAGCAACATATCAAAACCCTTGAATGTAGGGGTAATTGGTGTCTTGATTTTATTTGTTTGAACACTAAATGTGGTTCCATATGGGGGCACTTCTCCAATATTTTCTTATTTAGACGTAGCCCACCAATTGGATTAGGCATTACATGATTGGTCCTGATGAATTGCCACTGGTCCACTTAGGGACTTCAAACAGCAAGAAACATGTTGACCCAGATAAGATTTTATGGAATATTATTTCCCAAAGATCTGCATTGTTTTTAATCTTAACCAAAGCCCTCGTAATATTACAGAATCCATTTAGGGGATTCTTTTAGTTTGTTTTATTTTTTTTTCACCTTTTTGGCCAATCTACTCTACACAGTTTTGATCCAGAAAGTTGGACTGATTTTTTTTGATGAAATGGTCTCCGGCAAACAGCCCCCCAAAGGGGCCAGTCGGGCATTGCAGCACCAATCCGATAAGGAGCATAAGCCCCTGCCTGCTCCTCAACAGAGCCCTACAATGAAGTAATGGGCATGGGTAGTTTTGTCAGAAGGAGAAGCAATATGTTTCAGGCCTTCCTGGATGAAGCACAGCCATTGCAGGTTGTTCACCGAGCCTACACTCCATTAAATAGTCCATCCGTTTTTGCCGGGAGGGGGAGCAAACTTGCTATAATAACTGCATTACTGCATGTTCTCAGGATTTCAGTCTCCTTTTTGTTACATACTAGGTATGATATCCTGATCAGAGCCTCAGGGACATAAAAGGCTCCCACCAAGGCGTGGTTTTTATAGGCTGGCTGTGTGTCCTTACTGGCAAAGGACTGTCTGTGTAAGGGACTGGTTTATGAGCTGCTCTTCCTGTCACTGTTCTCAGATGTTTGTGGGCCCTTTCTCTGAGTGCAATGTCACACAATGAATTTCGAGTTAGTGTGTTACAGGTCTAGGAGTTGAGATACTGTTTCTATTTTTGCTCTCAGTGACTCTTCTTTTAGTTTCTCTCAATGAATCTCAACCTGTCTCATTTTTGTCAACAGTGTTCCTGGCAGGCTCTCAGGCACAGGCGAGAGGTACTGACAAATGTTTATGTCCAGACAGGCCGCTATTCATCCTTTCCCTACTCTCAGCACTCCTGTTTTTGCATGGTAGTCTTTACAGAGGTGATCAGTAGCAATTCCAGGCAGTTTTTCTGGAATAAAGGGTATTTTTTGCAGACTGTTGACCACTATCTTAGTCAGCCTGCCCTATGTCATTGAGTTCAGTTGCATTTCTCTCTTTTCAACTAAACTGAAAGCATGGAAATAAACACCAAGGATCTTTTCTGAATTCCACTCACTTTCCAGTGTCCACTGGTAGCACAGTGGTGGTGTATAGACTCCTCATTTTTCTTGTCCTCTAAACCGTAGGTGGAACCAGATGAGCATCAGCAGCCGAGGAATGAACATATTGTCCTGGCCTCATTCTTCAGTGGTGGGCACTGCAGCGGTCCTTCCAGTCATGACTACAGTGGACTTCATTGTTCCCTCACTCTTTTGGAAGTCTTCTCCCTTTTTACAAATAATGCTTTATGCTCTGAGAGTCAGCAGGTTCATAATGTAGGGAATTCATTCAGAGTTCCTACTTTCAGTACTGCTCCACAGGGCCGGACTTGGAACCCAAAGCAGCCCTAGCAATTTTCTTGGACCAACCCCTGGGGAAGCACTGCCTCGCACCGGGAGGCTGGAAATGCTTCCTGCTTTTGTTACTGGGGGGCGATATTGCAGCATTGCTGCAAAACCAACCCTTAGTAACAAAACCAGCCCCCACCACTACAAAACTGGCCCCACCATTCCAGCCTCCAGGGGAAATGGCCGATTCCCGGGACAGCCAGTCCGGCCCTGCTGCTCCATGCATCTTACATGTCTTGCACCTTCTCATTCTTGGTCTATAGATGCTGCTAACAACGTAGAGAGATCTGGCAGTATTAACATGAACATCTGGTTGTTGGACTATGAAACATATTTAATGGTGGACGCGACATAGAATCTCAGGATTTGTACTAGGGGTCCCCAGTCTCAGAGGCAGAGCCCATATCACAAGTTAGGACCGTGATGAGCAAAAGTTGGACTAAGAGTAATGCCGGTTACTTGAAAGTAACCGGGGCATTTCACTGGGTTAGGAGGGTAGATTCTTTCACACATGGCCCACCAATGCATGGCTTCGCAGACCGGTCGCTATAAGTTACCTAATGGTTGTAAGAAATCCATTGATCGAATCTCACTTAAATGCTCAATTTTGTATTGGTAAATGATTTTTATTGAATAGCATGTGGATATAATGGATGCTAAAGGATTGATATTTGCATCCTCAGGTACCGCAAAGGTTTTGAACTTCAACCAAGCCTTTATTCAGGGATCAACATTGCAGTTTTACTTATCGTTGCTGGACAGCAGTTTGAAACTTCCATAGAACTCCGTAAAATAGGTAGGATTATTTTAATTAATAATGATTGTTTTCTAATCATATCTGATGTATCAGCAGCGGATTTTGTTTTTAAGTTTTTAGGGTGTTTGTCAAACGTGCTGAGTACCAGAAAAAAACTGCACAAAAAATGTATTTATGTCTTCAGCCAAAAAGTAAATGTACTTAAATGGATAATCCAAAGTAGTTTCCAGTCAGTTAACCTAGTTTAATGCCCAGAAAATCAGTGCTGCTTTAGTTTTGTACCAATCAGAAGCCTTTTTCCTAATAAGTATTAACCAACCCAATACGATTTGGCTATGAATAGTGAATCCATGCAGAAGAATACCCACATATGTACAGAGCAGGACAGTTACAGGCTTCTAAGGTAGATAGGGTCCAGCAGCAAGGCAGGCACCTGTTGGCACAGATAGCACACATACAGGCACCCATGAACATAGGCACACACAGACACCCATATGCACAGACAATGTACAGTGATTCGTATACGGGCACACACAATTCTAAAACAGGCACATCACATACCTCAAATGCGACCCCCATATCACGGGTGCTATGATTTTTGGATGTATGAAAGCAAAAATATAAGTTCAGAATGCAATGCATGTTCGCTAAAGAAGCAAAACTGGTGCCCCACATAACATGGGTCACTTGACTGTTACACCCAGACACAAAATAACACATGGACAAAGGAATGGAAAATGACAAAAAAGACTCTTAGGGGGGTGATTATGATTATGATTTACGCCCACCATATTATTATGGCGGGGGTAGCGCGGCGGACGCAAGGTGCGTCCGCCGCTTTTCCGCCGGTCGGCAATCGTTCCGATTGCCGGCCGGGTGGAATTGGGCCTCAATATGGTGGCGGTGCCTACCAGGCACCGCCATCCATATTAGGATGTGTGGGTAAACTGGCCTTTCCATGGCGGCGATGCTGCCATGTAAAGGCTAGCGGGGATGTGCTTTGGGGGCCCGTTGCGGGCCCCCGGGGGGTGGGGAGCTGCACTTGCATTTGCATGCACAAGGTGGTAGGCACCGCGCGGTGCCTGCCACGTTGTGCATGCAAATGCACACCATGGCACTTTGGCATTGCGGCGGGTGCTGCTGTAAGCAGCACTCGCCGCAATGTCATACGTGAATGCGACCGCCAGGTGGCGGCCGCATCTGATAGCGGTGCGGGACCGCCACACATCTGGCGGCCGTTCCCAACACCGCGAGGATGGCGGGCGGACTCAGGTCCGCCCGCCATCCTCGTGGTGTTGGGACCGGCCGCCAGACGTGCGGCGGTCCCGCACCGCTAATTAGGATGCAGCCGCCACCCTGGCGGTCGCATTCCGCATTAATGACATTGCCGCAATGCCAAAGTGCCATGGTGTGCATTTGCATTCACAACGTGGCAGGCACCTTGTGCATGCAAATGGAGGGGGGTACCAAGTTGATGACAAATTATCTGATTTGAGATAACTGATAGCAAAGTATGACATGGGTTTTCACATCTTAAAACAAAATGAAAAAATGCTACATGCAAACTTTTTAGTTTTTTGACTGCGGGTCATTGAAACTATTTGATTAGTGTTGATTTACGCATATCTGCAGAAATGGGATCTATGCAATACATCTTTGTAATGGACATAACAGATACTGCTAAGATCAGCCCTCAGCATTTCATGTACTATTGAAATACATGCCGACTATTACAGCCAATGCCTTCCTTGAATGGGTTCTGCATAGAGTGATGCTAGCATGCTTGCATGCCTCTCTAGCTCAACCAACCATGACGCAGCAAGTCCATTTGCCCAATTTATGCCCTTTTCTTTCTTCACCAAATCTCCAAAAAGTTTGGCATGAGCGAATGCCACAGGTGGCACTGTTAAGCCCAACCAAAAAATGATACATACTGGTATAAGTAAGTAAGCAATTTGTATTGTTATATCAATTAAATTATTTTCAATATACAATATTAGGCAATCAATGAAAGGATAAAAGCCCCTTTGAGGCGTTGAGTACTAGGAATGGTGAACCAGTCCAGGAGTAAAGTGCTAATGATTTGATGTGACAGCAATGTCTCAATCTCATGCATTATTTTATATAAACAATCATCAACATCCCAGGATCAGAAAGAAACTGGGCTGAGCTTCTGCAAATTCGATGTTAAATGGTAATAAATGGACCCCTCTGATTGCAGATCCATTTTGAGAACTTCTGCGGTTCTAAGGTTCATGATAAAAGCTTGGCTGCTCTATTAGTGATCCGTTTAAAAGCAGAATATTCCATGGAGGTGTGCCATGCATCCTCTAATTGTAGAGCTTTGATTGAGTATTGGATGATGTAGTGCCACGAAGTCTTTTCATGGGCCTGTTTTTCAATTTCCAACCAACACTGATGTGAAAGTGAATTCGATGTGGCCGATCTCAGCCTCCAACACAGTTTAAATAGGGCCCCGTTCCTTGCTGGGCCCTGATGATGCAGGCCAAACTCGAGCCTGATTTGGGCTTGCAAGACATACTGTGGTACTGTAAAGAGTTTTTTGAAGAGGCTCGCTTGTAGTGTGTTTAGGATCACCACATCTTTCCCTTTTAGCAATTGTGAACCGTAGGGGTGGTGTGGAGTAGAGTGGCGTAGAGAGTGGCGTAGAGTATCCTAGAATAGAGTGGTGTGGAGCAGAGTGTCGTAGAGTGAAGTAGAGTGTTGTAGAGTTGAGTAGAGTGTTGTGAAGTGGAGTGGAGGAGCACAGAGTGGCATAGAATGGAGTAAAGTGTCTTGGAGTGAATAAGAGTAGAGCGGTGTAGAGTGGAGTATGCATGGTCTGGTAGCGCACTGCCATTACAGACAACACATTTTGAATTGAAATTACCATTACATCCATTAACGCTTATTATTTCTGATAACGACAGAGGGTGGTTGATTCTTAATTGTTCGGAACCTGCCTGGCCATGAAACCTGACTCCTCCAAACAGGCAGGGAAGCCTAGGAAACTGATTTGGGTCACCCACTCTCGAATAAAGTTGGGTATTATTGTTGTTCACAAACAAAGCTTGTTTCTATCAACCATAAACATAAACTATTACATTTTTAATTCCTACACCAAGCTTATACCACACCCAAAGCCCAAGCGCATCAACTCTGCTTGCTCTTCCCAATGCCCCAAATGCAATGCCACGGAGGCTCACTTTGCCCATTTCACCTGGACATGCCCACTTGTAGTTTGTTATTGGAGCACCATATTCTCCCCAGTCTCCACCATGATAGGTGTTACACTTGCACCCACCCCCTTGCTGGTACTCCAGAGGTATACTCAAGACGTTCCCATGAGTGTCCACAGGTGCACCTCCATTGCGCTCCTACTCACGAAACAGGAACTAGCACTCCATTTGGGTAGTGGACAATGACCCTGGGACTGTGCCTGGCTGAAAAGTATGATTCATTGCGATAAGATTAGTGAAAACTCCACACTGTTGCAACCCCTTACCTCTAGGCCCAATGAGATATGGTCACCATTTCGAGACTACTTACTCACCCTGGAGTCTGGTGAGTCGGACTGACGCCATACTACTCCCTACCTTTCTCTGTCCCTGGCCTTCTCCGACCCACTGGATCCCCAGAGTGTGGACCTATCCCATCCCAGTGCCATTCCTACCTTTGAATTTTGCAACAACTGGGCCGTATTTTGCCTTGTGTGCCATATCCTGCCTAACCTGCATTTCTCTTTCTGTAACAAGAAATAAAGTATGATGCCTCTTTGCATATTGACGTGTCATGTTTCTATGGCTAACAATTGTGATCCTGAGCAATTATGTTCTTGTTTGTTTTTAGTATATTATAAAATAACGAAAATAAATTTACCATTACATTTGCACAGACATAGAATTTTATGGTAAAACTATATGGTGCACAAACGATATTGTGTGGAAATCGGCATCACCTAATGTATTGATTTGTTTTGATCCTGTTAAAATATTTGTTTTCACCACATTTAGAATGACCATAAATGTACTTCATATGTGCTTTCCAAATTTTGATATATTCTGAAATATTTGTACAGTTTGTTTACCGGCATTTAAATTTTGTTGCACATGTAAGTGTGAGAAGATAAAAACAAAATTTAAAGGCCTGTTTATTGCTCTTTCACTTCTAAATTCCAGCATGGTTATTTTGGTGGTGCTTTAGTGCCTATAAAATAGGTGTGAAATTAAGGATGAGGGCTGTTTAAGTTATGCTGTTAGAAAAGAGCATTGACCAAAAGGAACAAGCATGTAGCCAGAACATTGTTCCTCACAGGCATGCGAGACTGATGACTGGTAGTGGCAGAGATAAGGAGAATCAGTCAAGCAGGAAGATAAGAGACAGGAAACCTTTTCAAAGAAATAGAGCATGTTTACTGCTGTGAACGAGCATAAGGGAAACAACTGAAAACGTTTACTCCCATGAAAGAGAAAAAGAGAGTTCACAGAAAAAGAGCACTCATGGAAGATTACAAGGAGCCAGTCAGAGAGAGGGTAAACAGACTATGCTTCACAAAATGGACAGAGACATGCTGGACAGACTAAAACAAATAGAGACAGCAAATGGAAAGCAACGAAATGTAAGTTACAAAACACAAGGCCAAAAGTAAGCAATGGGCGGGATGCAGTCCTAGGGAAGTTTTCAGCATGTCCACATTCAGACTTTGCAACCAAACAGTCGGGCTGACTAATAGACATCAACTTAAAAAAATCAGCTCCCATACATGCTTATGACTAGGCCTGGGTGGAAAACTACGCTACGCTCGCGGAGTGTGCGTAGTTTGCGCAACTACGCGCTACGCGAATTGCACATAGCACAGTGCAAAAACGCGTAGCGTAGCTGGCATTTTTTGCTCGCTCGCGGTCCTCAACGTCAAGTTGGCGACCGCGAGCGAGCAAAATCAACATCCCGGTGAGACTTTTTCCTCGTTCGCGATCGGCAACATCAAGTTGCCGATCACGAGCGTGGAAAATAAACCTCCCGGCGAGATTCTCAACGCGGGGAGGTCAGGTTTCTCATTGCGAGTGGTCGCGTATGCTCGCGACCGCTCGCGATTAGAAACTACCACTCCGCGTTGAGAAAGCTGCCGCTCGAGTACAAATCTACTCGAGCGGCAGAAAACGACCGCTTGCACTGTGCATGATGCCGTTCGCAATGATTGCACAGTGCGGACAAGCATCCGGCACTGTGCAATCATTGCGAACAGCATTTCCCTACCGCACTACGCAGTTCGCGTAGCTACACGTAGCGCGACTACGCGAACTACGCCCAGGGTTACTTATGACTTTTTAATAATGCACTCACAAACTACCCTCTAAACTGTTTGTAAAATAGTGATAGGCATAGCGCATACAAATACAGTGGCCTATTATGATGTCGGGCGGAAGCATCGTCTTGGTGTGAGAACCGACAAACCATAGGTCAGCGGTTTCGCACCCCCTATTACGATGCGACCGCACATGGTGTGGTCACAAACTCCAGTTTCTTTATGAGAGCTTGTGCTGCAGTCGGAAACCGGCCGCAGCACAAGCTCCCATAGAGAAATGGGAGTTTCTGTGAATCCCTGCACCATGCTGTAGGCACCTCACTGTGCCTGCCACACGGTGCAGGGATTTACAGGGGGCACCATAGGTGCCCCCCAAACCTCCAACCGGAGGCCCCTGAGAGATGGGGCCCTGCTACGGGCCCCCTAAGTCGCTTTCTGACAGGCTTTCCATGTCAGAAAGCTCGACATGGAAAGCCTGTCCAAAACCGACATCAGAATCCTGACAGCGGAAATGCAGTTCGTAAGGGATCATGTTGCGGTTTCGGCTGCCTGTCGGAAGCCAGCTGGAATGACCGGCCGGTTTGAATTCCGACCGCCGTAATCATAATATGGCGGTCGGAAGTCAAACCAAGGATGAAGGCCAAGGTGTCATCTGTGCTGCATGAAGTGCCTTGTAAATATCATGGAATAATAATAAACTGTTGCAAAAGTCTAGGATCAACAGTGTCCTGCAACTAAGACCCACCTAATCTATCTAAAGTTTTATAACGTGGGAAGGGACCGCCCTGCACGCAAATGAACATAGTAAGCAACCCATCATGGGTGCTGCATGTGCCACAAAAAGGACTGGACTACATGAGACAGAATTAGGGGAAAATCACTGGAAGTGGAGGAAACCGAATACTCAGGAAAGCATGAAAATATATTCTGTGCCATGACCAAATTGTTTGCTTATACCGGGTCATAGCGACTGCCCGATATGAGTTATATAAGAGGTCATATTAGACATTCTAGGGGAGCATAGGTGCCCATTGAACCTTGAAAGAAAAAAGATGGAATCAAGTTACATCTGCAATGCATTGCTTTATTTAGCCATATCACCAGCGAGATACTGGCAAATAAATCTGTGCAATGATTTGCATTACTAGAGGGTTGTTTCTCCTTTCAGTTTTAATAATTCTGCCTCGACAAGTACCAACATTTGCTTGTTGACAATACCTGTTCTGCAGTTGTGATCCTGTGGAGATGGAAAGGGTTAACACAAATTCTTTCTTGTTTTCATATTCCTTGGGCAATGATGGGTGATGTACACCAGGGCATACGAAGCTCATACCTTCTTCACATTGGCTTTAGGCCGGTTCCAGTGCACAAGTGAGGTATGCACTAGCTCATAAAGGCAAAGACCCCTGATTAATAATCCAAGCCCATGTTATAAAAGCCCTGAACACAACAGAATGGGATGTCAGTAGTCTCCCAATCACATCAGGTCAGTTCAGCTGTCAGCTGCCCCCCTTCACCTCCACCCTAGCAGTTAATGAAGGTGGGCCAGCATGGCTGACAGTATTCCATCCACCCATGCCACAGTGGGAGGTGGAAATGGGTATTCAGACGAAATATCGAAACCAAAATATCGTCCTACCAAAATATTGTGTACAAAATATCGTGATATGGAAATATTGTTTGCTAGAATATCGTTGTCAAGAATCTCGATTTTAAGGTAAGTAATATCGATTTAGAAAATATCGAAGTCATTAATATCGTTTACAAAAATATAGTTGTTAATAATAGAGTTTTTTAATTTCTGTTATGGATTTTAGTATATATTTTAAATGTATATGATGTAAATTTTTTGTATAAATGTTGTTTATGTTTTTTAATATAGTTGTTAAATTTTTAGTAGTTATTATACTTAATGTAATACAAAATATATATTTTTAGTACCGTAGCGGGTTGTGGGTTTATAGGGGAACAGGGTGGGAAGTAATTTAATTATAATTAATTAATAATTCCTTTTTAATTAATACTAATTATTTAATTTATACATAATTATGTTAATTGTGCAATTAATTTCCTTTTCATTTTCATTTTAGGAGCAGCTTGTGGTATTTATATGGGTACAGGGTGGGAAGTAAATTAATTATAATTAATTAATAATTAGTTTGTAATTACTATTAATTATTTTTATTTGATAATTAATTATGTTAATTCTGCAATTAACTTTTTTAATTTAAATTTTAGGTGCGGGTTGTGGGGTTTATAGGGGTACCGGGTGGGAAGTAAATTAATTATAATTAATTAATATGTCATTTTAATTAATATTAATTATTTAATTGATAATTAATAATGTTAATTGTTCAATTAATTTTTTTAGTTACATTTTAGGTGTGGGTTGTGGGTTTTATAGGGATTTAGAGTGGGAAGTAAATTCATTTGAATGAAGTAATGCATTTTTTTAATTGCTATTACCTATTAAATTGATAATTAATTATGGTAATTGAGTAATACTTTTTTGTTAAGTTAAATTTTAGGAGCTTGTTGTGCGTTTGGTAGGGGTATATTGTGGGAAGTGAAATAATCATAATTAAGTAATAATACATATTTACTTAATGATAATTAGTTAATTGATAACTATTTATGTTGATAGTGTAAACAATTTTTTTAAAGTTACGTTTTTGGTGCGGGTTGTGAGTTTTGTACGGGTATACGGTGGAAAGTAACTAAATTAGAATTATTTAATAAATATTTTGTTGTTACTAAATAATGATTAAATAATATTTGTTTAAATGAAAAATAATTACGTAAATTGTGTAATATATTAAATATTTTTTGGGGGGTGTTGTAGTTTTTGTATGTGTAAAGGAGGTATAGGTAATTAATTATGCTAAATAATAAATAAAGTTAATTTACAATAATTATAGAAATAAAAAACTATTATGTTAAATACATACATAAAATATTTGTATATTATATATTAGGTGTGAGTTGTTGAAGTTGTTGGAGTAAATGGCAGGAAGTTAATTAAATACTATTTACTAATATTCAATAATAAATGTCTAATTGAGATGTAATTATGAAAATGTTGAAAACAATAACTTTTTAATTTATATGTTTGGTGTGAGTTGTTTTATTTGTAAGGATAAATGGTGGGGTGGTAATTAACTATAATTATTTTAGGAATACATTTTTATTATTAATATTTTAACTAATATTTTATTAGGTAACATGTGTAAATAATATTATTTTAAATAACATTTACAGATATGTGGTGTAAACTTTGTTGAAGTATAGGGTAAACGTAACTTAAGTTATAACAAATTTAAATATAGGTAATTATTATATCCAAATTATGGGGCCCATTACGATGGCGGGCGGAAGCACAACCGCCGTGCTGGCGGATGCAAAAACCACCAGTTACCGCCGGCACGCAGCAGTCCACACGCCCGCCCAATTATGATGCGAAAAGCAGGCCAAACACCGCCGGCAAGCCAGCAACACCGTCCGCCATCAAAGTGCGCCCGCACACGTAGCGGCGCAGCCCAACTGACACACACCGTCCGACGAAACACGTCCCGCCCGGCGCATAAATTACGATGCCGCAAACAAACGGCTCCCACGGCAAAGAGACACCGCACGTGAAAGAGAGGCGGAAACACGGACGCAGAGCACGGACAACGAAGAAGCGGCACCCCGGGCATGAATCCAGCACTGCAGGCCCTTCCCATGCTTCTGCTGATGCACCACCAAGGACGCAACGTACCGCGGAGACGCAGGTAGGCACACACACAACAAGTGCACGCAAACAGCGCACACAGTGCAAGGGCGGAAAAAGCGGACAACCCCCCACCAGCGCGTGCACACTACACATCCACCATCGCATCCACATATGACACACAGGCCAAATCCTAACATCGCAGAACACATGTGTACACACCACCTGGGACTAGGAACCAACCACCCCGTCACGGCCCCAAAGCGCTGATGACGCCGCCACACATGCGCATAACGCAGAGGCCAACCGCAGCGCCATGCATGCGTCGCACACAGACACAGGGACACAACCAAGCAGCACACACATCAGCCCCACCCCGAACGCACATGACACGTGACAGGCCGGCCACAGACATGTCCCCAACGCCCAATTCACGGACAACACCCAACGCCACACAAACGACACACACATGTCAGTGAAGACACGCAACTGCAGGACACACCCCAGTGTAACAAACATGGCGTAGCACACAGCGGCGGCAACACCAACTAGGAGAAGCAGGGCCCCTTCGGGAAGAGGAACGCCAGTACCACACTGAAAAACCCAGACCACCCTGCACATATGAACAAGACACATGAAACGGAACACCAAAGAGCCCGGGGACCGACAACAGGTGGCCCAAGAATTACATCCACACACAAGGCCCAACGCAGAGCGGAAAGGCAGCCTGCCGCCCACACAAGGGAGAGCAGACAGCACTGAATGACCTTCCATTCCAACACCGAAACCACAGCCCTACGACAGAAGCCGGTGAATACAGCCATTGTCCAAGAATAGACCAACACAGGCATGCCGAGGAGACCGACCACAGGGCAGATAGCGCATATCACAGAAGCACACAACGGACGGGGAAGAAAGAAGAAAACACTCCCCATGTCGGCCACATGCAAGTTAATTGGAAGGAGTCACACAGCACCGACCTTGAACTGTCTGAGAAGCATGTGGGAAGAGGGCCCGTGTCCTCCAAACAAGCCAACAGAACACAAGTCCTGTCTCCCCACGACTACACAGAGCTCACAGCAACCCCGGAGCGTGCACATTGCAGACTGCACACACAGCCGGAGCACGCCACCTCTACGAACCGCTGCGAAATGGCAACCGCAACACACCTACCCAACTACGCCGAAGAGCTCAAGCTGTACCAAACCAACACGATACATACATTGGGATGCGATCTCCTGTCCCTGCTGAACGTAAGTTACCGACTGACTTACCGCATCACATTGTTCAGCTGCGTCATGCCCGTCTTCTACTGTCGGAGGTGTCCCTACCAGCATCCCGTCGAGATATGCCTCTCCAACCCGGCATGTCTGAAGGCGGACCTGCTACCACTACTCCTCCCTCTGGACGCACACGACAGGGCCTGCTCTGCCTATGGGGGCATGGCGTATGTGGCCAACATCGCACGCGCACTGAAATGGAACCACTGTGCCTCCACACGACGGATCATCGAGAACAGCTACATCGAATGTCACCCAGCATGCCCCATCATGGTCCTCCAAGGGACAACCTACGAACAACACCTTGACAGCCACCATCCGCTTCATTGGCTGGCAAACATGTACACCACCAATGACATGGAAGCCCTGCTGGACGGCATCGCATACCTGACAACCTGTAAATACGTCGGACCACAACGCAGGTTCCCCGAGTGACCTATGAAGTCCAACCCCGCACCCATGCTCAGCTTCCGCACGGACTGGCCAGTCACCACCACAACAGCCATACCAAACGACCGGCAACTGTAACCACACCATCAACGACATCGACATGACATCGGATATGACCGGGACATGCACACTGTTCCCCATCACATCCAGGAACACCGCATGCATCGTGGGAGGCAGTGGCATGGGCTCTGTGCATCGCACCCACATGGACGGAACTGCACGAACAACCAGGACACGACATGGATCCAGCGCACATGGACACACACACCGCTCAGTGGACATGAATAGGTCGCCTGGAGTCTGTGGGTGCTGCACCCCTCCCACCCCCGCCCCGGGAATCCCATACCAGGACCTTTGCATGGACGACAAGTGCATACAACAACAACACGACCCCAGTGACTGTGACATGTCCAGTAACCACCACAGTGCAACAACAAGTGGCACGCCGCTGCATGCACGCAAGCACATGCCCTGATGTCATCTCACATGCACGCGTGCATGAGGAACAACCGCAGCAAACCTGTCACATGGAACTGAGATGGACTGTGCCCATGATGCCGAGCGGTCTGGTAGGCTACATGTATACCGTCTGTGTCAAAGTCCGCAGCTCCGCAGCTATACGTAAATGTACATTAGCACAGCCTTGGCCAAGCAGATGTAACCCCACACCCTATCCCGTTTGTTATCATGCTCAGTATATCCTCAACATGTATTCCGCTGCCAGTAGTGTCCACTATACTGCATCACAGAGGACAGAAGACTCAATATAATGTTTGAAACCAGAACTGTCTCCGCTGACTCATTTCACAAGTACGAATGAGAGAGGATGAGAGTATGTGAAGTACACGGCAGTCGTGACATGACCATGTAGTCCACTGGTATTGGATGTCAACGCAAATGAGTAGCACTACTGTGGAAGACACACATGTGTCGTGTGAAGTCGTATGGACGCAGTGCTCAGGTGGGTGGGTGCGACGGGTAGATGCGCACATGCCAAGTTGGAGCACGCCGTGTTGGGAGGGGTCATGAACAGTACACCACCGCTTCCCTGGGCATTGTGAGAGGACACCTGTCGGGGGGGGAGTGAACACGTGTGTGCACAGCAGCCGGGCACACGTACAAAGCGGTACCAGGCGCACCTCAGCCCACCCTCTGTGGACAAGCTGGATCCTGTTGTGCGCCCGCCATGCCCCTTGGACAAGGCACACACAGCCCCAGTCGACCAGGTGTAACCCCAACATAGTCAATCCGCACAGGCGATACAGGGCACGGGATGGCAGTGGAGCATGGTGTGTGAGAGGTCTCCTCGCGCTCCTCCTGGTCATATCACGCAGGCAATAGTACCTCAACGTCTAGCATGGCACAAGTCACATGGAAGTGTAGGGGGACGCACCACAGCACGAGCAGCACTGACGTCACGGGAGGTGGCTCGCACCATCCCATCCATTGCCCATCATACCAACCACGACACATGCCATTGCGACTAAGTGCAAGCGCGTGCGCCACCACCCCCGAGCCCTCCCCAGAGAGGCCAAAGAGTGAATGTGTGGGCCATCAGCCACAGACGGACGCGGCCTGGCCGCAAGGGCAGCCACAGCCACTGGGTGTTGCAGGTGGCGGATCCGGAAGGCGAAGACTGTGATGCATAGTCCATGCAGGCCGGGTCTCCATTTGGGGCACCACGCAGGTGGACGGCGTCCCGCCACACATCATACCCTGAGACAGCCCACTCGTGCAACTGGACCCACACATACACTCCTTGCCCTCTCTGGTGCGAGCTTGGGGCTGCCTGTGCAAGCGCTAGCCTCGCAGGTGAGCATGCATATTGGGGGGCGAGGGGAGGACATGAGGGCTGGGGCGAAGATGACTGTATCACTGTCAGTTAGTACAAGGGATGACCCAGATGTGGAAAGGAAGAGACGTGTCCCGTGTGTACTGCAACTAGTCGCCAATCCAACTACCCCCCATGTCCGGAATGTAAGCCCGCACCTAGGCCCGCCCATCCGCCACATCGAACATACCACCAGCACGACAACCTTCCCATTCGAAACACTGACTGGGGGTGGCGACCAGTGAACAATCATGTGTAGCCTACCCACGCGTACATGTGGGCCCTCCATGATCCATGTCACCTGCGGCAAAGACATGACATGCGCAATGAGGGAAGTGAGGAGAGCTGTCCGCCCCACGCGCAGAAGGTGCATCAGCTCCACAGACCCAGCAGCGAGTCCAGCAGGGGTCACATGTGCAGGGGCAGCTGTGCCTGGTGTGAAGGCACATGCATATAGACAGCACATCGACCAATGTGTAGTCTGCCCACATCCACAGTCCATCATCATGCGGACATAGGAATTGAACACAGGGCAACACATCTTAGTTGGTGCACCCACCGTGACCAACAATGCGCAATCATCGACGTACCCGCCCTGTGCATGGCCCCCCACCCAACGGAGGCACATCCAGTGCCACCATCCCACACACACAAGCCTTCCACGGAACATGCTGTGTCCAATGGTCAGTACAGAGTCAGCGCCCATCTGGTGGATCCTGAACAGGAGACACATGCACACACATGCCAGCTCCCACTATGTACGTCTGCCACCTGGCACGTGCAATGTAACCTCTCACCTGTGACGTGTGACTGCAAGCACACAGCCGTCTTGGCATGGGGCTGTCAATGTGGACACCAGTCAATGTTTCGGGAGCTGTGATCCGTACAGTGCTGTACATAGGGTGCAGTGCTGACACCTACTACTGTCTCATATCCCCTCGTGCCACAGGTCCCACTTGTATTGGCCGCTCAGCCCGTGCCCACATCGTCGTCGTGCCGTGTGCCATACTCATCCAGCCTCGGAAGCAGTTCCATGCTCAGCAGACACTCATGTTGCCGTGGCGTTGCCGCTTGACGAATATGCAGTCAGTCCCCATCAGCACGCCCGCAAGTCATTGGGGCCTAGATCCCCATGTGCATGCACATGGCAGTGGTATGTCTCACTTGCCATTGCCATTGTTGGGAGACCTGTGTAAGTGTATTGTGGCCGTGCCGTCCCAGCTTGACAGCTGGGCTGTGGCTCATGTGCTTGCTCAGTCATGTCAGTGATGTGTATGC
The DNA here is from genome assembly GCA_963921515.1 of Calotriton arnoldi. Lineage (NCBI taxonomy): Eukaryota > Metazoa > Chordata > Amphibia > Caudata > Salamandridae > Calotriton > Calotriton arnoldi. The sequence continues at coordinate 812,345 of CAWUFW010009134.1, forward strand.
GAAATTGCTATGTGCCGTGTTGCTTTGACATGTGTCCTCTGCCATTTTCCCCAGGCGGAGACCGAACATTGACCGCCCATACCAATTGCTGGCGGACATGGACGATACAGAGGTAATCAGGAAGTTTCGGCTGGACAGGCCAACTCTGCATCGACTGTGTGCCATGTTAGAGCCCCATCTCCGTCCCCGCAGGGTGTATCCGACTGCTGTCACCCCCACGGCTAAGGTGATGGCCGCCATGCATTTCTTCGCCACTGGGTCATTCCAGCACACAGTGGGCAGTGGAGGAGGGATGTCCCAGCCCATGTTCAGCAAGGTGCTGAGGGATGTACTGGCAGCCATGATGCTGTACCGGAACAGGTACATCAGATTCCCCAGGGCTCGTGAATTGGCGGCAGTGAAGGGTGCATTCTATGCCCTTGGCAGAATCCCACACGTCGTGGGAGCCATTGACTGCACTCATGTTGGCCTTGTTCCACCACAGGCCACTGAGCACCTGTACCGCAACAGGAAGCACACGCACTCCCTGAATGTGCAAGTGGTGTGCCTTGCGGACATGGTGATCACCCACGTGTGTGCCAAGTTTCCAGGCTCGGCCCATGACGCACACATAATGCGCAACAGCATCTTGCCACGACTGATGGCCAATCTGCAACAGGATCGTGCCTGTATTGTCGGTGAGTATGTGGAGTGGTGTAGCGTGCTGGTTGTGCGATGCTGTCCCCTGTCCAGTTGGAATTGCAACGGTTCTCTGTGTCCCTCACACCCAGGTGACTCTGCGTATCCGAATGGGGCATGGCTGCTCAGTCCATTGAGGAATCCTCGCACCCCAGCAGACGATCGATACAATGAGGCACATGGGAGGACCAGACGTGTGGTCGAGCGTACCTTTGGCCTCCTCAAGTCCAGGTTCAGGTGCCTGGACCGCACCGGGGGTGCACTGGCGTACTCCCCACAGAAGGTGTGCCAGATAGTGGTGGCGTGCTGCATGCTGCACAATCTGGCCATTCGGAAGCAGATCCCCCTCATTGTGGATGACGGAGATCAACCAGGGCCCCAGCCCGCAGACCAGGACAGCTCGAGTGAGGTGGACAGCGGAGAGGAGGAAGCTGGGAATGTGCGCCAGCAGCTCATCGCCCGCTACTTCACTTGACGGTGAGTGTCCATGTACGACGGATGATGTGTCTGTATCTGTGCAGGTGTGTGTGTGCTGTGTCAGGGTGGCCGTATGTTCACTGCGTGCAGTGTGTCAACGCTCCATGGCCAGGGTAGTATGCCACTGTTGGTGACTGTGGCATTGTGCCCTATTGCTCTGTGCGATGTGTGTACATTGCTTGTAGTTGTTGACATGTACTGTGTGATGGGTGTGTGACACACTCATTGAATGTGCTCCTGTTCTGTCTCCCACCCCTAGGTCCCTACAGGCCCTCCGGATTCCATTGCCATGCCACGCATCAGGTGCCTTTCCGCCCAAGGTGGCCGTTGTATTCCGTACAAATAAAACACAGGGCACAAACAGCAGTTAGTGAAAAAGGTGCATTTATTACAAACTGTGACATGTGATTGTGTGTAAGGTGATGACAAAAGTGGTGCGTGCAGTGACAATGAGCTGTCGGTCATGGCTGCGTGATGATCAGGGTGTACCCACTGGTTCTATGTCCATAGTCCAACACACACATGCCA